>JZSA01003236.1:0-28858 GCA_000956155.1 Cotesia vestalis
AGAGCTGATTAGTTTTTGGAATCGATCGGTAAAGCTGTTTGAAAGTTATTCCAAAAAATGTCGGAGTTATGTTGAAAAAATCCTTATTTCCAAATATTTCGTCGAGGATATTTCTCGAACTAATCAACCGATTTCCACGTTTTTGGTGGTGATCGACGCGATTTTTTAAGCTCTGAGATTATTCTATATCATCAAAAACGATCCGAGAAGAAATGACGAAGTTATGTGAAAAAAACACTTTTTTCGGTTTTTTTCGGTTTTCTTTCGTTCACGCTATCTCTCGAACGAATCAACCGATTTTGACCAGATTAGCGCCGATCGGCGTGGTTTTTCAAGGTTGAGAGCTGATTAGTTTTTGGAATCGATCAGTAGCGCCGTTTAAAAGTTTTTCCAAAAAAACCACTTTCAAAAATGATTTTTTTCTAATTTTTTTTGAGATTTTTCAAAATTTCTCAAAATCTATCGGTCCGAATCGGTCCATCTATTATTCTTATCTTTTGTACTATCAATTTAACTTCTATCATTATCTCTTCCCGGTGAAAAAATTCTTTAAGTTCCCTTAAATTGAAGTCCATCTGATTTGATCTTTTCAAGACGTATAGAAATGAATGAATATGTAATAAATTCAAAATTGTAATTTTCATATATCCACAGAATAGTTTATTACACCCCTTGGGAAGGAAAATAAGAAAACCCTCAGATCACATGTAAATGCCG
Organism: Cotesia vestalis; assembly: GCA_000956155.1. Classification (NCBI taxonomy): domain Eukaryota; kingdom Metazoa; phylum Arthropoda; class Insecta; order Hymenoptera; family Braconidae; genus Cotesia; species Cotesia vestalis. The sequence goes on from JZSA01003236.1 coordinate 718, forward strand.
GCCGAGGCGAAGCCGAGGTCAACAAACATGTAATCTGAGGTTTTCTTTTTTACTTTCCAAGGGCTGTATACTATTTTTTTGTCCGACGAAGGCGGAAAGCGGCAACTTTGTTTAGCGCAGCGAGAAGAAAGTTGCCACTTTCCGCCCGGAGGGCAAAAGAAGAAGTTGCCGCTTCCTACCTTCGTCGAGCAAAAAAATAGCATGCACTCCTCGGGAAGTAAATAAGAAAACCTCAGATCACATGTTTGTTGATTACATATGATCTGAGACATTTCTTACTTTACTTCTCTAGGTGTGTAATATACTAAATTTACATTAAACTCCCTCAAACCTCCTTAACTATTTTGATATTTTTTTTTAGTACTATTATTTTAAATTGATTATTACCAGTGACATAATTAATCTCCATTAAATTATGTATCGAATGATGCACAAATTAATTAGACTACGTTGATTATCAATCGTGGAATTAATTAAATAGTTGCGAAACCGAGGCAAAACAAATTTTTCGATCATAATACTTCGCATCATGAGTCGTGCAAAATTAAAATTTTTTAAACTGTTTGATTTGGCGCGGAATTTCCCACATTCATTATGATCCAAATCTACAAAAACAACTTCATTGCATTATTCCCCGTATGTGTAGTTATGCTATTTCCTTTTTCACTTTAGACATTAATTTTACTACACACAATTACTTGTCACATAATAAACTAATTACTGACAAGTTACATAACTGCTATTAACTCAAGGCTTTCAAATGGAAAACATATTTTTTCCTAATCATGTCTTTACTCGTTATATTTAATGCACATAAAACTCTTAATGCAACATTTAGTCTTGCACACCATGTATTTGTCCTTACGAGTCAATTTGATGTGTTTATATTAGAATTATGACATATGTCATTATTGTTAACTTGTGATGTAATAAAAGAAGTTTATGTATTTCCAATTTAATATTGATAGCAATGGCTTTTAATGACGTGAAAATTCTTGAAGTCGAACTAAATAATGAATCTTCACAATTTATCGGCTCACAAATACATAATTATATTTTGAAACTCCATAAAAAACCATGGATCTCGTATTCAAAGAAGATTTCAATACCGACAAAAATTTTGCAAGTTATATATAAGCTCCGATTACATGAGATTAGTGACCCGGAACATCGCACAAAATTACTAGTAAGAGAGCTGTTAGATCGTTCCCTACGTCGTTGCACAATAATAAAGTATTTAAAAATTCTACAACATTATTCATTTCTGAGTATAAAATTATTAAATCTCGAAGAATATATAAGTCCTCTTCAGCTCGGTTCACCATCGTCTGTGCCTACATATTCTGATATTATTAATATGCTTAGATGGTGTAGTTCCAATAAAAATGAAAATGAAATAATTTATGGTATATTACTGGGCTACTATTCTGGGTTACATGAACCAGATATATGTGCGATCACAAATGAAAATTTAGTTCAAATACACTCTCGAGAACCATTAATCTCTATCGAAGGTAAATACTCCAACGGATGGCAAGTCGTTTACTTTGATGAGCTGATGGAATTAATATATGAACTTGTCGAAGTTTTCAAAGATAAAATTAAACTTTACAGCATGGGTATAACAGAAAAACTTTTTGATGTACTACCACGAACATTTTTGTTTCTGATGAATCAATGTTATATAAAAGCACTGGGTAAAACACCACCGATAGGATTTTGTATTCGTATGATGAGATACATTATTAATTGTTTAATTAAAAACCCAAAAATCCAAATCAATGATATAAATGCTTTAAAATATTTAACAATTAAGCCAAACCAACCAATACAATCTGATCCTCAGTTATTCTGTCTTGACAAAGATTTAAAAGAGCTGAATCGAAAGTTAAAAAGAGTATCAGAAATGAACTTTTCAATAAATCAATACAATAATGATGAAAATGATTAAATTTATGTTATAAAATTAAACAATCAATAAATTTTTTAAAAAATCACTAAATAATTCAGACAAAAATTATATTCTAGTAGTTATTTGGAAGTAAGGTCTATAACAATCCATAAAAATTATGATTAAAATTATTTTTTAACGATCACATGATTTTCTTTTTTAATTTAACAAAGATACTTATAATTTTGAAAAAATAACAAAAAATTGACATTCTTAAATTGTTTTTACACGGAAAAAACTAAAAAATAAACAAGAAATTAGTAGACTGATAAAAACAAATTTAAATACGGATTTTCGTTCAACATACATTTTTTTTGTTAATATTAATACAAAATTAATTAAAAAATGTATTGTTGACTGTTTGTAATAATTGGTACCATAAATGTAGCGTAAAACAGAGTAATTGAAGAAAAAAATATTCGAAAATATCGATTTTTCAATATTTTTTGCCAAAAATAAAGTAGACCCTACTTCCAAATAATAACCCAATTTTTTTTTATCTTCACTACTGTAAGTAGTTCTCAATTCTTTTTTTTTTAATATTTCCTTTTGTCAAGAATAATAATTCATAAAAATAGTTAAAAAACTGTGATAAAATCCAATTTGTTTATATCTCTATTGATTTCAAAAATGTACATACAATAAGCAATATCAACAATGAAAAACTTTCTATAGTTTATGACTAATATTAAAAATACATATTGTTCATCAAAATGACACAACAGTTATGATGGTCTTTTCAATAATTTACAGTCAATTAATACTTACAATTAAAAGTTCTAAATGATATGACCATTCATTAATTACGTAAAACATTTAAGAGTAGGTAGAGTTTCATTGATCTGAAATTATACTTTCAAAATAATAGAACGCTTTGTTTTAATTTTTGATGTGTAAACTTATTACTTAAGGAAAGAGAAATTTTATTATATTTTACGCATGGGTAAAATAAGGTGAAATAGTCCTAAAATGTCGTACGTAATATATGATTGGTCCCTTGAATTTAATTTAAACTAATTTTTTTTCTTTTGTTGCTGCTGGTTCGGCGACAATGATTCTTGATATTCACGTATCAATTTGTCTTGAATTTCAGGTAAACATGGACTGTAGCGACTGTACTCCATCGTAAATTCACCTTTACCCTGTGTTGAAGATCTGAGCTCTCCGGAATAACCGAACATTTCATTGAGCGGTACTTCTGCGTAAATAGTTGCCCAACCTTCACTGCCCTCTGTTCCAGTAATCACACCCTTACGTTTACTTATTTGACCCATAATTACGCCCTTTTTGTGGAAAATAAAATTTTAGTTATTACAACTGTACTAAATAAAAATGTTACAGCTATAGTTTCAGAACTTACTTGAAATTCATTCGGTATCGTAATTTCAACAGCCATAATGGGTTCCAAAAGTTGCCAAACTCCATTTTCAAAAACTTGTCGAATCGCACCTTGCCCTGCTAATTGGAAAGCGTACTCCGAAGAATCAACTATATGATGAGCACCGTCCTGCAGTATAATTTTAATGCCAGCAACTTTATGCCCTGTTAGTGAACCTTTCTCACACATCAATCTGAATCCTTTTTCAATTCCAGGAACAAATTGTTTTGGAACATTTGTACCAACGGTAGCATCTTGGAACACAATTTGAGTGTTTTGATCAGGAGGTAACGGCTAAAAATAATTTAAAACAATAAAAAATAGTTCGTTGTTATATGTACAAGGAAAAATTAGTTATCATACTTCGACTACTCCAATAACTCTTCCGTATTGTCCCGCTCCTCCAGATTGCCTCTTATGAAGATAATCATATTCACATGGCGATACAATAGTTTCTCGGAAAGAAACTTTTGGTTTACCAAGAGTAATAGGACAGTTATATTCACGTTCCAAGCGCTGGGCATAAATTTCTAAATGTAATTCTCCCATACCCGAAACTATACTTTCCTACAGGAAACAAAATAATGTTTTTATTGCTGCATGTAAGGTTATTTTTATCAACTAATGTAACAAAAAAAGATACTTTATTATCTGGATCCCAAAAGAAACGGAATGTTGGATCTTCTTTAGTAAATCGGGCTATCCCTTTTGCAAAATTATCACGATCCTTTGGATTCTTAGGTGAAATAGACATCGAAATAACAGGGTCCGGAACGTGCATTGACTCCATTGATATTTCTAATTTCGCTTGATTTGTAAATGTGTCACCAGACGCACAATCAATGCCAAATAGCGCAAAAATATCTCCAGCATATACTGAATCGACATCTTCCATTTGATTTGAATGCAAACGTACTAATCGAGATATCCTGACCTGTTTATTAGTAATAAATATTAAAATATTCCAAAATATTGTTCATAATTTTAAGTAATACGTAAATTAATAAGATTATTACCTTTTTATGATTGCGAGTGTTGTAAATACTTTCACCTTTCTGTAACATTCCTTGATAACAACGGAAGTACGTTAATTGTCCGAATTTACCAAGTTCCAATTTAAAGGCTAATCCTACAAATGGTTTATTTCCATTACGAACGGAGTCGAGGACAACTTTTGTTGGTTCGGATCTAAAATAATTATAGAACGTAAAATAATAATTAATAAAAATTTTTTAATTCAATGGTGAAAATTGATATACAAGCAAAATAACTATTAGAATTAGACTTGAAAAGATATAAATAATAAAAAGAATTTTTGGATTGATTAGAAAAATTTTTTAACGCTTAAATCTTTTTAATTTTAATCCTTCATTCATAAAATAAACATTACGCATATCGAAGGTTTTCTAACGCAATCTCATACCTCAAAAATGACAACTTAATAAACGATATTAAAAATTAATGGTTATTTATAAATAACATTCATCAATCGTATTTTGATAGACCAATTTCGCATTAATTATGAATTAATTTTAGAAATTGTTTTAGTAGTGCATTTGTAAGTAATTATCAATTTTTCAGCTAGAATTTTTAATCTTCAAAAAATGAGATATGTAGTTGCATTAGAAAACCTTTTATATTAAACAAATGAGAACTGAAATTGAACAAACAATAATTATTGGTTTCACTGTTAAATACTTACTGTCCTTCAGTTGGTTTTAATGCGTAATTAACAACTTCTCCTGGATGCGGTAAGTAATCTATGACAGCATCTAATAATGGTTGAACACCTTTATTTCTCAAAGCAGTTCCAACTAATACAGGAGTAAAGCTCCTTTTTAAGCAACATCGTCTGATTGCACCCTTTATATCATCTACTGTTATTGAGCTTTCATTTAAAAATAATTCACCCAGCTTCTCATCAACATTGCTTACGTGTTCAATGAGTTCTTGACGTCTGTCATGAGCCTCTGTAATGTAAAAATAAATCAAGTTCCAAAGAAAACCATAATCAAGTTCTAGAATACAAACTAATTAGAGATAAGCATCACATTTACCAGCTTGCATGTTTTTAGGAATTTCATCTTCTCTCAAAATTTCTCCAAAACTTCCGTCAAAGTAAATCGCTTTTTGTGTAATTAAATCAACTATTCCCTTTGACTCTGATTCTAAACCAATAGGAAGTTGAATAAAAGCCGCATTATGATTCATTTTCTTGCGCATCTGATCTAAAATTTTTTTTGGATTTGCTCCCATGCGGTCAAGTTTATTTATAAATGCTAAACATGGTACACTATAACGCTTCATTTGCCGGTTAACAGTAAGTGTTTGTGACTGAACACCACCAACAGCACATAAAACTAAAACTGCGCCATCCAAAACTCTTAACGCTCGTTCAACTTCAACTGTAAAGTCAACGTGGCCAGGCGTATCGATAATATTGACATTATGATTTTTCCAAATTGTGTAAGTAGCAGCCGATTGAATAGTTATGCCTCTTTGTCTCTCCAACTCCATACTGTCCATTACAGCTCCTACATTATCTTTACCTCTTACCTGTACAAAATGATTTCATTACGTTAATGACTCTTCAGAATATTTTATTTGAATATTATTAAGAAAATTAGCAAAAAAAATTTACAAGTTAAAATTTTACCAAGCTATAAATTTTTTTAGTAATAATTTATTTGTCAAGTAAAACCAAAGAATGATCAAATGTCTGCTAATTTTAGTAACACCAATTATCAGACATCGAACAAGTCTTTGGTATTATTGAATAAATAATTTAATACTAAGAAAAAAATTGCATTCATAGTTTTTTAAAGTTTCTACATGTGAAATTATTTGTAAAAAAATTTTTTACAATAATTTTTTGTTGAAATAAATTTTCAAAATTGTTAGATGTCTGTTAATTTTAGCACCATAAAATGATATGAATCACGTAAAATATGAATTTAAATAGATTGATAATATACCTCATGCATTTCTGCAATTCTGCCAGTATAAAATAAGATCCGTTCTGTTAACGTTGTTTTTCCTGAATCTATGTGAGCTGAAATTCCAATATTACGGATCTTATCCAAACTTCTAATCTCCGCGAACTTTTCATGAGATGCCAGAAAACGAACATGATTCTGTAAAAGTATAAATTTACATCGATTGACATATTATACAAAATAACTGTAAAGGTGTAATAATAAGTAATTATTGAAAATACGAGGATACATAATTTAATACAAATGTCTTTGAACAAATTTAAAAAGACAAAACTAGTTGAACAATTACTCAATTAACCTAAATGATTCATGACCAAATATTATTACCAAAGTACTCGATGACAGTCGAGGAAATTGCTTCCCATACAACCTTTTTCCAAATATCTTTAAAATAGTCATTATGTTACAGTATGTAAGTATTCAAATACAAAAACTAAATTAATTTTAATATCAGTCACACCGGTCTTATTAATTTTTATCACTGTCATAATCTCGTGAAATTTTTAACCTCTAAAAAAATCATAGAGTAGTTCTTGTGGGTTTTTTAAATTTTCTTTCAGTGTCGCAGGTCAATTTTTTTGATGAGAATACTGCCATAAATTTGATTATTTAGATGATAACTATGGAACCTTTCGTTAATTGTGCAGTGATTTTCAATACCGATCGTGAGAAAATGTATTTTAATTTTCTTAGTTCTGTAAGATGTCGCGACTTCATAGTTTCAAACTGTCGTTTTTTGAAAGAAAAAACAGAAAATTGTTTATTTAGATTGTGATAACTAGGAAATTTCACAAATTCTCGATTATTGAAGGATTAAAACCATTCAATGAATAAATCCATTATGAATTTTAACATCAATAAATTCCAAATTTATTTTCATGTGGAATAAATTTTTACATTTTGCTTCAATTAAATTTTAAATATTTTTAACAACAAGCACAATTAAATAATAATAGGTAAGTATCGACCTAATTTTGCATACAACCATAAGAATAGTTGCGAAAAGACTATTTATTTTATGAACGGAATTAAAACTTCAAATTTAATGATTGTATGTAGCTTTTTGCGACCATAGTAAACTTTTATCTAGAATTTTTTTTTTTTTTTATTTTGAATATTTATTATCGATAATAATCTTTTATTTTTTTTTCTTCATACTTATTTTTTTTATTTATAAAAATTCTACTCTAAAAATTTTTTGTTTCACATTATTTTTCCAAACTTTTTCGTAAGTTTAAAGATCACACCAGACAGCATGTGTGTACATACAAGTGTATGTATGTGTGTATATGCGAGTGTATTTATACTGTACACAATTGTGTATAACCCGTCACTGTTAGATCAATTTCTGGTGCTTTTCTCGAACTGTCACCAATTCTACTAAACATTTCATGTTTATGAACATCTTGAATATTTTTGTTTGAGTTTTTTTAGTTACACTAATATACTAAGCAACGCTACTTACACACATACGTATCGTTACTTGAATAAACATTTTGTTTGAGGTTAGAAGTTTGTGTTAATACACACAGTAAATAAGCTGTTGAAAAATCTCGCATGCATTGCTTAAATAAATCATAAACATAGATTCTGGGAGTCGTCTATATTCAGCTAGACAGAAAATCATACTGCAAAAGTTGTTAAGCATAATTATTTGAAGAGAAAAATTTTAAATAATGGCGGATATTAAGCAAGAACATAAATCTGATAGTGGTGAAAATTTTGCTATGGCTACTAATGTTGACCCGAAAAATATGCAAGAGTTAACGCAATTCGTAAGTTATTTTTATTATATACAAAAAGCAATTATTCTGTTGACCTTTACTCAAATAATTTACATATTTTTCAGGTTCAAAGTCTTCTTCAAGGAATGCAAGATAAGTTTCAAACGATGTCCGATCAAATTATTGGAAGAAATATCCTTTTTTATATTAATTAACTCAATTAGACATTAATTTATTTTTGTCTTACGCAAATCAGCAGACATTCGATAATTTTTCGGAATTTTTTTAATTAACAAATTATTGCTAAGAAAGTTCTGAAAATTGGAGTAATGTATTTAAAAAAAAAAATAGTCATTTGAATACTGATATCAATATAATTTATTTTTTATTTTATTTTATTTTATTGATATTTTACATCGTTTATTTTTTTCAATTATAATATATTCATTTTACAATTATAGTTTACTTCATTAATTCCTTAACAAAGCTTACTAGATGAAATGGGAAATAGAATAGATGATCTCGAAAAGAACATCGCAGATTTGATGACGCAGGCTGGTGTCGAAAGTGCTGACAAATAAATACTTGTACTACGTCATTCCTGCACAAATCTTCATTTCAACATATTTATTATCATTTATATAAATAGTATTTACGGCTTACTTTTCAACTTCAATAATATCAAATGGATTTGTGATCGTAAAATATCTTTAGAATTTTATTTTTTTTTTTTTTTTTTTTTTTTCAACTATATTGATTCCAATAATATGAGTAAACAATTTTTTTAAATTAAATTAGTAATGTTTCCGTAGAAAAATGAAACAATTAAAGTACTAAGACAATGAATTCGAATAAAATTATACTATCCAATAAATAAATACTAATGAATTATTTATTTCTTAAGTATCACTATATTTTTTATTTTCCAATATCTTCAATAGATTCAGTGTCTTTTGTGTCAGAACTTTCATCGTACTCGCTAACTTGTGATAACTCGGTTGACTTCATGACGGCTGCTTTCAAAGAATCCTGCAATATAAATTAAATTTTTATTCGTCAATAATTTTATTTATTTTCCAGATCTTCGTACCATTGATTCGTTAGCACGATTCATTTTTTTAAGCTGCAATGGTGATGGTGTTTGGTGATTCGATAAGTCAGTGAGCGAATACGATTGGCGAAAAGATGTTCTCGTAACAGTATCAAATCGTGAAAATGTTTCCGAGGCATTCAGAATTTCTCGAAATTTCTAAAGAAAAATGAATATCAGTTAGTTTAATATTTCTCAGATTTTAATACATATTATTTATATATATTAATAAATTACCTCCAAGTCCTTGAATGTATCAATTTCGGCAATATCTTGGTAAGCTTTTGTAAAAAGCTCAACAGCTTTCGTGTGAAAACTCAATTCTATCATTACGAAATCTAGTAACAATGTTATAAGATCTTGCAGCTTACGTTTCTCAAACGCATCTATCTGTTCTTCTAATCCTTTAACAACTTTTAATACTTGGACTGTATTTGACATTGATTTCAAATCCGCTTGCGACTAATACGAGTAATTAATAAAAATATCGTGATAGCATTAGTATAAAACCCGCATGTTTTCTTTACAAGCTCTAATCTATGAAACTACTTCAATTCTTCAGATTGATATCATTAAGAATATTTCATTCAAGCAATAATAATTCTGATAAAAAAAAATACTTACAACTGTCTGTGACTTTCCTTGTTCTTTCAGTAGCAACTTATCAATGTGCTTTCTTCTGGCAAGTTCTTTATCTCGAGCTGAAAAAGTGTTTTTAACATCTTCACGAGCATGTCTACATATCATTGAATACTGAGACAGTGTTGAAACTATCTTTGAATCGATACGTTGAACTTCCGCATCTCTAAAAAATTTTAATAACAAAAGATTAAAGAGGTACTGCTTATGTGCTAATTTAGTGCTATTTTTCGAAATATTAGCAATTAAAAATCGCACATCTATATGCGTTATAACAAGTATTTTTTATCAAAAATATCATAAACGAGCGGTATTCATTTTTTTTACAAAAAATGTTTGAAGTTAGCGACTTTCGATATTTTACGTGAGTTTACAGTAATTAATAAAAAACAACTTACTTGTAATCACCAATCACCGACAACGTTGCTCCAAAATTATATAATCCACGGCTTAATGATTGATTGATAGTTTCTGACATAGCATAATTTTGAATCACTTTTGCTAATTCATCATTTTTATCTCGAAGTCTGAAATAGTGAGTAAGAATAGTAAGATAGAAAATTTAATTTAATTAAACCTAAAAAATTTTCGAATGAATAGCTAGATCCTGCTGTGTCATAGTTTTTTTTTAAGATCATAATTAAATTGATATGATTAATTCACCTTGCAGCTTTTCTCGCATATGCTGCAAATGAAGTACATAAATCAGCGAAATGTTTTTCTACTTTTGTTATCCTTTCTTGTACAAATCTAGCTTCTTGCTCACTAGTAAAAAAGTAAAGTTATACAATAAAACAATAAACAGTGTTAAATTAACATATAATTATAAATAATTCAAATAAGTATCATACCAAATATTATTTTGTGATTTTGATTTCAACATTATTATTATTTTTTGGTTGTGTTTTTATTTATAAATAAACAACTAAACTGAGTTTTAAACTTATATACTTAGATACCATAAGAATGTCAGCTAAAAACAAACGAAATTTTTTTTATTATTTCAACTATGTTTTATATAGGGAACAGCTGCCTAACAGGTGGCTACTAAGAAGGAGGGGTTTTTTTTATACATCAAATACAATGTGAGAATACTTAGTTTAATTAAAATTCACAATCCAATTCATTAGTTAAAATGTACACAAAAAGAAAATTATAAAACTTATTCTGTGTATCTGAATGTTAATTTAAAATGTCATCATTGAGTCAAAAAAATTATCTATAGCAATAAAATATTGGTTCAATAACTTCATAAGACTTATAAAACAATGTAAAAAAAGTAGGAAAATAGGTTTTGAAAGAAATTAGTTATTTAAAAATTCTAACTTTATATGCTTTTTAAAAATGAAAATAATTTAAGTAACTTAATAATTCAAGATAAATTAAGTAAAATATATTTTACTCGAAAAAGGATTTATACAATTTACAAAACTACCCGACAGGCCATTTTTGAACTTCCCGCTATTTTCGCGTGCTTTAAAAATTTACAACTACAAACCTTTGAGTAAAGTTATCAATCAAGCTCTTCGAATTCAGAATTAAATACTAATTTCGATGTTTCCTTGAGTTCTCTGAGGAAAAAAAAATATTTTTATTTCATTAGTAATTTTTAGTTTGTGTTTATTTCGCCTATTTATAAATAGGGAGCTAAAGGTTAGGAATTTTTCATTAGTCAATATTAACAAACTAATGTTTTTATTTTAACTTGACATTTTTTTTTCAACAATGATTGAAACAAAATAAATTGAACAGTAAGTTTTAGTAAAATCAGTTAACACCTAACAATTTTTGGTTTTATCTAACAAATAAATTAGTATTGAGAAAATATTTTTCGAAAATTGCATCCATGTTTTTTCAAAATTTCTATTTACAAATTTTTTTTTTTAATATTTTTCATAGTCTCATTGTTAAAAAAATTCAAAAAATTGTTAAATGTCTATGAAGTCTATGATATACTTTCAGCATTCTATATAATGAAGTTCTTTTGTTCTATAAGAGGCTTGGTTACAAAGCGCGGTCATAGTTATTACTGTTATTTTTTATATTTAAGGATAGTTTTCAATACCTAAACCCTCATACATCATGTACCAGTATTTATCACGCGTTGATTAGTTGTGGAGGGTACGGAGTGCAGGGATTCCATGATGAGGGCATCGGATCATTGGAGACATCTGACACAACTGACACAAAATCAGCTGATTATGACAGTCATTGGGATATATACACTCGTATTTATATACACAAAATTTAGAAATATATCATGAATAAACAATTTTCATGTGTACAAAATGGTTAATGTCGAATTAAATTCAATCCAATTTCGATGAATATTTAAAATAAAAAGTATAGTTATCAAGTTAATGCAACAATGAGGCTCATCTTAATTTTCATTATCGCTTTTATGTATGTTATCTATGAAACTAAGCCTTGGAAACTTACGGCAACACAAAGGTCACCAGTAATTTTTGGTAAGTTTTATGTATTTATTTTTATATTTTAAAATATCGAAAATTTGAAATCAATATAATAATACTTTTTTGTAGTTCCTGGAGATGGTGGAAGTCAACTTGAAGCGCAACTCAACAAAACTGTTGTTCCTCATTACCTCTGTGAAAAAGTATCTTCAGATTATTTTAATATTTGGTTAAATCTCGAACTTCTTGTACCGATAATAATTGATTGCTTCGTAAGTATACAGTTGATTGCATTATTTGTATGCTTTTATCCACTGTTTCATTATAGTTAAATTAACACTATAACAAAAAAACTTTTTTTTTATAATTGAAATCATATTTGAAAATTTTGAAAAATATATTCTCAAATTTCAAGAAAAAAAAATATATGAAGAGTGAAAAAATACGCAGTAAAAATTTCGTCAAACAATTAAAAAAAAACTGCTATTATTAAAAATTATAACTTTAATTTAATATCGAAAAGTTTGAGTATTATAAATAAATTAATTTAGTCTTGAATACATCAAATAATAAAACATTTTATTGGCTATGCAAGAATTTATTTTTTTTCTGTCTAGATTGATAATATGAAATTAACTTATCACAATGATACTCGAACTACAACTAATACTGAGGGTGTTTCTGTAAGAGTACCAGGATGGGGTGATCCATTTTCAGTAGAATATTTAGACCCCAGTAAAGCATCTCCAGGAAACTATTTCAAAGATGTTGGTAATATGTTAGTAAATCAATTGGGGTATGTAAGAAATTTATCTCTTCGTGGAGCACCATATGATTTTAGAAAAGCTCCAAGTAAGTTGATTATTTTATTTTTATCTGATCTCATGATAATTTTTCATTCATTTTTATCAAATATGTTTTTACTTACAACAAAATTTTTCAAATAGATGAAAATGGAGAGTTTTTTATTAAGTTAAAGCAGCTTGTAGAGGAAACATATATAATTAATAATAAAGTACCGATAACTTTGATTGCTCACAGTATGGGTGGACCCATGACTTTATTGTTTCTTCAAAACCAAACTCAAAAATGGAAAAATCAGTACATAAAGTCATTGATAACTCTTGGAGCTGTGTGGGGAGGATCTGTAAAAGCGCTGAAAGTTTTTGCTGTAGGAGATAATTTAGGCGCTTATGTTCTTCGAGAGAGTATTCTAAGAGATCAGCAAATAACCAGTCCAAGTCTTGGATGGTTACTTCCTTCTAAATATTTTTGGAAAGATACTGAAGTGTTGGTGCAAACACAAAAGAAAAATTATACGCTACTTAACTTACAACAATTTTTTTTGTAATAATTATTATTAATTTTAAAAATGCTTTTTTTTTATGATTTAGTGGTATTTTAATTCTGTTAATATATTTTTTTATTTCAGAGATATTAATGTGCCAAATGGATGGGAGTTTCGTAAGGATACTGAAAAATTTCAAGCTAATTTTGCCGCGCCTGGCGTAGAAATACATTGTTTGCATGGAGTCAACGTCAGTACAGTTGAAAAGTAATTACAGAAAAAAAAAGTTTATTTTGCGAAATTTTGTTACATTATATAATTTTTTAACCTTTTAATTTAAAGTATTATTAATCTTATAAAATTAACATACAGATTATACTACAAGCCTGGTGTAACATTAGATAGCTATCCACAACTGATTTTAGGAGATGGAGATGGGACTGTTAATTTAAGAAGCTTAGAGGGTTGCCTTTACTGGAAAACTAAACAAAAACAAAAAATTTATCACCAAACTTTTGCAGGAGTTGACCATATGGAGATATTGAGAAATCAACATGTTCTAGATTATGTTAAAACAACTTTAAGTACAATTTAGTCATAATTCTTAATAAAAATCATTAGAAAAAATTAAAAATTTTAGAAATTGTAGATAATATTTTTTTTCATAGTAGTGTATCTGTTCAAGATTGAATTACTCAAGTACTTAGATTTATAATAAAAGAATAATCTCATTTTATATATGTCTGCATCACATTTAGTAGGTAAATTTAACTCGGATTTATGTCAATTTTTACTGATTTGGTGGAATAATCATTTAAGATGGTACATCTTAAATAGTAACTTCTTGATTTAAGGAATTATTTTTCTAAGAAAAATAACGCGAAAATCTTACTAAAAACATTCTTTCAAGTCTTCGAAAAAAAAATCAATTAATAATTGAATTATGATTTTTTACTTAAATATTTATTGGTAAAATGAATTGACATCTTTAATTTGAATTGATGAAACAAAACTGACGTTAATCAACGTAATACACTGTATTGTATTATTTAAAACCAAAAATATTTAATAAGTAACTCATCATTAATGCTTTTTTAAATACTCTTTTATAACTTTAATAATTAATTTATGCTTTTTTTATAATTTTTTTGTTAAAAATAGGTTTAGGAATAGCCATATATTTTTATTAAATATATATGGATAGATATATTTATTAATATTTAGAAAATGCTAGAATGTATCTTATCTCTTGAACATTTTAATAATATATATTCATATAAATACAGTTCTTTCCTTGTTATACAAAAGCAAATTTAGAAATAAATTTTCTTAAGATTTACAGTTTTTAAAAAATAATATTTGGTATCAGTACGTAGTAAATTTTATTTGCATGTATAGTTATCTTAACTCTATTTTTTGTATCATTTACTATTTGTAACTATTTAAAATAGAATGGCTTTGAAATCTAGTGTATAATTATAAGTCGAAATTCGTATAAAAGTTCTCATATATTTGTAAGCTCGAAACTTTTTTTTCTTTCCAATTAGTTATCAACATAAACAATGTACTTATGATGTTAAATATAGTTGATATCGCTACAAGATGAATTTGTGTAAGCAATCTTGTACAAGTTCGTATAGTTTCTTCCTCAAAATTATTATAGTATTGAAATAATGACAACCATATATTTCCAGTATCTTTGTTTTATCAGAGTATTTTAAATAGATTTAACTCTTCAATTTTTTAAAGTAAATTATTATATAAAATAAAATAATAATAATAGTTACAAAAAAGATGTTAGAAAAACAATCTTACTTTGAAAACCGTTGCAACAAAATACAGTGAAAAGATACCTCATGGTTAATATTTACAAATAACATATATGAAAAGTTGTATTATTCCAATATTCACAGATTATATTCTTCAAACAGTGTTTTTAAATACTACGTTGCATAAAAATGTTACTAAAAAAAAAACATTCTTGCCTATTATGAATATATTATTATAAATTTTGTATGTAAATAAAAAAAAAATTATCAAAGTATATCAATTAATTATGTATTCGATTATTCAATCTTTCATTTATTATGACAAATTTTAATGTTGTATATATTAATATATTTTTTAAATTTAACAACCTTATGAACAATTTTTGACTAATTCACATTTTCACAAAATATTGAAGTAGCATCATAAATTTAATATCAGGTAATTAATTATTTATTGATAAGTGAATTCAAAGTAAAAGCAAAACAGGAATGGTCAAATATTCCGAGTAATTTAGACGCTGTATGACCTTTTCGTAAATTTTTGAAGTCGGTGTACAAAATGAAATTATTTTTATGTTTTTTGACCCGCTGAAACGAGTTGTTTATGACCATTTGTTAAAAAAATAATTTTTTTGGGGATTGGTTATTTTTTTGTTTATATTTTGGGCAATTTGAAGACGAAAGTTACTCAAAATTTTCCTAAAGTTGATAGTTTCTAAGTTAAGTATTTTTGAAAATCGAAAATTTTCGATTTTCACAAACTTTGATGATTAATAACATATAAATAAATTACGTAATACTAGGTTTTATTTACATGATCGTAAAAAAGAATATTCGAAGTTTTTATTAAAACAATAATATCCCGTTGTATTTTGTATTAAATAAGAAAAAAAAGTGATTAAAGTTATTGCATTTATTGAGTAACTGCATGCGCCGCCGAGTCAAGCGAGTTACTCAATAAATACAATAACTTTGATCACTTTTTTTTCTTATTTAATACAAAATACAACGGGATATTATTGTTTTAATAAAAACTTCGAATATTCTTTTTTACGATCATGTAAATAAAACCTAGTATTACGTTATTTATTTATATGTTATTAATCATCAAAGTTTGTGAAAATCGAGAATTTTCGATTTTCAAAAATTCATAACTTAGAAACTGTCAATTTTAGGAAAATTTTATAAGAGTAACTTTCGTCTTCAAATTGCCCAAAATATTAAAAAAAAAATAACCAATCCCAAAAAAATTATTTTTTTAGCAAATGGTTATAAACAATTGATGGCCCGGGATTTCGAAAAAATAACTGCGATATTCGATTTCAGAGGGTCAAAAAATATAAAAATCATTTCATTTTGTACACCGACCTCAAAATTTTATGAAAAGGTCATACAGAGTCTAGACTAGAGAGAAAATGCTGAATTTCACTAAATATTTTAATTGGTTGTTCAAAAAAATCTTCATTTAATATAAGCATTTATAATTTTCAAAACAAGTATAGAAATATTAAATTTTTTAAAACAAACGTGGAAAACTTAAATCAACAAATAAAACAATAATTAACTAATGTCAGTTGATTCCGGAACCTGTTTTTAAAAATGCATACAGTCCAATTGCTAAAATGGTAACGACAGTAATAGTCCGATAACCTTTGAAATGATATGGCAGTCTTGATTTTGGTAATGATACTTTAAGTTGCCGTTGTTTTTCTGAATATTTTCTACTGGCTTCAGCTTTCAATTTCCATTCTTGCTCTTTACATCGCCGTTTTCTATCATAATCATGTACATCTTTAACTATTGATTCAGGTGGATAGTCATGGTATAAAGTTTTCGCATTTGTTAATAAATCTTCAAAAGGCAAAGTACTGGGTAGCTGAAATAAATATGACTTTGTGAGCAATTTATAAAAATAAAAAAAAAAAGAAAAAGAATAATAATAAGAAAATTAAAAATACTTACTGTACACAACACTTTATGTGTATGCCCCATATCAGGTGTAGTATTAAAGATTTCATTAGCTCTATGGGCAACAATGATTGTACTAAGATACAAAGGCATTAACAGCGGAGAGCTAAGAAAAAAATCAAATAACCGATGCAATAAACTTCGGTTTTCAGAATATTTGTGAGCATACCACGTTGTGTACTCTGCCAAAGCAAAATGTGGAAATAATTCTACGCTGTTAAATCATAATTATGAATATTATTTTGTATTTCTATTTTATAAACGTATATCTATCGAAATACTTTACTTTTCAAGATGTTCTAACAAAGATGGATGGACTCTTTCCAGTAGAGCAAATATAAAAAATAATTCTTGATTAACTTTTTCCATTGTTTGCTCCATAAATCTTTCCAAGAATTCTGTTGATATCTTTTCAAGAACATGCAAACCTGGTTTTAAACCCATTACAATTAATACTGTCGCTGCTACATCGTTGTAACCTTGATAATAACTAAATGAAGAAAAATTAATTAGTCAAAAATTTTGTATTTATTATATTGTAGTTGCATAAAAAATTTGACATTTGTTTGGAAATGGGGACCATCATATTTCTGGAAATAAAAATAAAATGATTTAAATTTTGTGAAAAATTCAATTATTTCTTTTTTGTTTTAAAGTTCAAAAATATAATAATTTGAACAAAAAAAAAATTGTTAATATTTTTACTTAAAAAAAAAAAATTTAAGAATCAAGAATTCGGTACAGTTGAATAAAAAATGTTTCTTTTTCCAAATTATTATTTTCTCCGACGTAGGATACAAAATCTGAATTGCCAAGCTTATTTATCCAAATTTTATTTAAAATTATCGATAAGCATTCCTTTTTTTCAACATCAAAAACTTCAAAACCGAAAAAATTATTTTTGACTATTTTCATAATTTTTGTCTTAAATGTTCTCACTTCCAAACAATCACCCAAAATTTATATTTACACTCATACTTCATATCTGGATGTTTATGAAGAACCCAGCAAATTATCCTCGTGAGCTCATTGTGAAAAATAGCCATCTCAGTGTCAGTTGCATTAGTTGGTAGGTGACTGCCACTACGAGCTACATCTTTTAATATTTGTTGATATACTTCATCAGGTATATGAGTATGTATATCAGCCAGTTCTTCACCCACATCATTTAATTCATCATCAGTTAATCTTAGTATTTTTGGCCATAATATTTTTCGTATATCATCTAAAAATCAATTTAAAAATTAATAAAAAATTGAACATTATCATTTTAATTTATAATTAATTATTAACAATACCAGTAACAAATCCTAGACTACTGGACCCAAGTTGTTTGAAATCACCATATGTAAAATCTTCCTTAGCAACATTATTCCGTATGTCATCGATCTTAAGTCTCTCCGAATGAGTGAGGTCAACTGAATTCGGACAATTATCTAACAATAAAATAGGTTCATAATAATAATTTGAATAAGATTTACCTGACAAATTTATATCAGCAATATCAGGTATTTTTTGTACTCCATCAACCCATGCTAAATATGAATCCGGTAAAGATACAAGCGGAACTCGACTTTCATTTCTATCTTGATTATTCATAGTTAATATAATTTGATTTGTCGTAATCTTTTTGATAAGGCTTTATTCCCACCATTGAAATGTTGCATGCCAATTGAAAAATTTTAGAACCAGAGTGCTTCATAACTTGTTGATAAATTGAAACATCTTTATCAGTATTTTATTTGATTTTAATTTATGATTTATGATAGTGGCTAATAATAGTAATAATAATAATTAATAAACACAGCATTATATAGAAATCATAAATAACTTAAACAAATATTAATATTTAAATGCGTGTATACATATGCACATATACACACATGTATACACTAAATATCATTTTACTCATCTGAAAAACTGATTGCAATCTGCTGTAATTAGACATTTATAATACAAATTACGTTCTATGAAATGACAATAATTTTGGTTATTTAGAAATGTTTATAAAAATAATTTAAATGATAATAAACCTAAGTAAGCCTATTGAAACTTTTTCAAATAAAAAAAATTATTTTAAAATTAAAAATTTTTTTAGGCAGGCATTCTAGAGTCTATTGCACAGCAAAATTATCCAATTATATCGAGCAGCAAATACGACTTACAAACTTATTAAAAGAAATAAAGCTGACACACTTAATAAGTAATTTAATGTCTGCTTCATGATAATATCCATATTATCATGTGGTGTGTTCAGATTAACCGTACTATCGCTTCGAAGCGCTATCCATTCAAAACTTAAAGAAATTTAAAGTTTAACATAGGTTTAATTTAAGATTTGTCATTTATAATACTCTAACTAAAATTTTATTAATTTTTCTTAACCATTAATAGGTTTATAAATATAAGTAGATAATAACTTTCATTTATCATTTTTACAACTATGAAAAAAGAAATTGTAAAATTTTGAATAAATAAAAAACTATTGCCAATTTTTATATTTATTTCAGAATTTTTAAACTTTGTCAACAGATTGTAATAAAATTTCATTTATTGATTTTTTAAAGTAAAATTAAAATATCAATATTGGTCAAGTAGAAATAATAATGGAGGGCCATTTATTAGTTTAATTTATAAACTTTTTTTTATTGAAGTTTCATGACAAAATTTTTTTAAATATCACATTTTTTTAAGTTTAGCAAAAATGCAATTTATTTATTGATTTTTATTTTTATTTTTAATTATTAAATTAATTGTTATATAAATATGTCATAGTACATGTGATTATAAAATTGCTATGTATTTTTTGCTATTCGGATTTTGCCTTGGCATATGGTTAAATAAATAAATAAATTTGTATTACAATAAGCTCAAAAATTATCTTAAAAAGAAAGTAAAGTACTTGAACAAATTATAATAAATTATGTACCTTTCCAAACATATTATCCATTTGTATATTAAATAAATAGTAAATAATAATTTGTAAAATAGATTGTGTGTTGCATTTAAGTTTCCTAGACGAATTGTATAATTTATAAATAAATGACCCATTTATTAATTATTACATTTTGTTGTGTATACCAATGTCTCTATTTACGAGTATTTGTACACATATTTATAAATATATAACTTACGGCTTTTACATTTATCACAAAATATTGACAGTTCTGCAATTCATTACTTAAACTATAGATTTGTTGATATCAAAACTGTCAATTACATATGACAACTTATGTTTTTTCGAATTTCAGATGTTTTATAAAAATATTATTTCCAATATCAATTGAATATGTAATATATTGCACTCAATTAATTTTCTTTAATAAATAAAATCAAGAGAATAAGTTTGATTATTAATTTCTTTGTGTTTATTTATGAAAGCTGTCGACAATTGATACTTGACGTAACCTACTATACTTTTTACATCCATGTGTTTTAATCTCAATGCTACATTGTAGATGTATTTGTGTTTGTATCATTGATCATATAATATCAAGATTATCGAAAATAATAAATAATAAAATACAGCAGTAGAGGCAGCACTACTGTTAACATTTTTAAAACATATGACATTAGTTAGCTGTCACTTGACAATTTTTTAATTTTTTTTAACAAAAAAATTTGTTCCAAAAAATTATTTTTAAAAAATTGCATTTGTAGTTTTTTTAAATTTCTAAATATCAATTTTTTTTGCCATAATTTATTTGTTACAAAAATTCTTAAAATTATCAACTATCTGCGAAGTTAATTTTCGTTAAAGTTAGCTGTCACTTGACAGTTTTTTAATTTTCTTTAACAAAAAAATTTGTTCTAAAAAATTATTTTTAAAAAACTGCATTTTTAATTTATTAAAATTTCTACAAGTTCATTTTTTAATATTTTTTTTGCTATAATTTATTTGTTTAAAAAAAATTAAGACAATTGTGAAGTGACAGCTAAATTTAATGTCATTTAAAACATTGTTGCAATCAATTACCAGACCAGCGCGTTAATCGTATGTGTTGTTGATAGTCCTTTTTATGAACTGTAGAGGCATCGCCATCAACCATTGGGTAACTAAACAACCATAACAAATGGAATTCATAACCTTGAAAAAGTAATTATGACATCACAAATCTGTGTTAAAATCCAAAAAAACAATGAAATTAATTCAGTATACCAGAAAAATTGAAATTTATTATAACTAAGTGTTTATTTTAATAATTTTGAAGCTTATTAATTAACAACAGCTTTGTTTATTTATCGGTTATGGATTTGTTTTGATATTTTGACAGTACTGATTCGTATCCACCTACCTTGCTGCACCTAGCGGATTGTTGATAAGCGCAACTGGGAAAAACAAGGTTAATAGAGAATAATAAAGGTTTCTATATATTCTCCATAAGCCATAATATGTGTATCTTATCGACAAATAAAGTATGGTAAAGTATTCTCGTTACCCACAAAGAAAAAAAAGGTGTTATAACTGACAACTCTAATAACATAAGTATATTTATAATCGATGATTGAACATGCTCTAAAGTTTGGTTTGGAATTGTATAAAAATAATAAATGTCTTAACAAGAAATATTAAATGGCCACAGCCGATATAATTTTTGTTGTTAACTGTGATTGTTGGTGTTCGTTACTAATGTTTCTGATAACTGTGTAGAATGAAATTTCCTTCGATTGATCTAACAAAATGGTATTTTATTGATTAAAATGAAATTCTTTTGATGGTTAGTTCGTAAATATTAAAATTTTTATTTTTATTTCAGGATCAAGCAAACCTTGAACTTTTTCCCGAAGAACCACATTGTACTAATGAAAATGAGGAGTATGATACTGACGAAAATGAACGACCCTCTGGTGAAAGATGGGCACCAGTTGGGGCTAATGATGATGTTGATGATGAATTCAACAGTGAATGCAAATATACCGATAATTTGGAAAAGTAAATGATTTTTTTTTTTTCTACAATTATAGTTTTTTACATATTAGTTAATGTAATATGTAATTTAATGCATGATACAATGATTTTCTATTTATTTCTAATAGTTATTGTATATCATTATGTATAAATATTTGGGTTTAATATTCAATACTATTATTACTCTGTTTAATGCTATGAATTTCTGTTTATGTTGAAATGATAACAAGTACTAACATCGTATTAAATAATCTTTCATTTACTATGGACAGACTTAAAATATTAGAAGAGGAACAAGATGTGCTCAATTCATCACTAATTTCATTAACAACACATTTTGCTCAGGTAGATTTATTTTATTACTAATTTTTCTTTTAAATATTGTACTAGTACATACTTTCAGAGAATGATTATAATAAAATGCATGGAAAGTATACAATCTTTCGGAATTATGGGTCTAAAGAATCTCCTAATACTTGATATGAATAATTTTCTATGCATAATTTATTAATTTTTAATTCACGTAATAAAATTTAATCTATCTTATTGAAAAATTAACTATATATAAATGGTGATAAACAATAATGTCTCAAGAAAGATTTAAAAAAAAAATTTTTTGAAAGTGTATTTTTACTATCCAAACATTTCTGAACCCGAATATGTTATCAAAAAAATATTTCGAAAGGTTATTGTTTGATACAATCTCTATAATTCGATTATATTAGATAAATTTTGAACAAAATTTAAGTATAAAGTAAAATATTTTCTCCGGTAAAAATTTCATATCTGCTCTGACGAAATTAGACCAAATCTGATCAAATAGTACTAAAAAATTTTTGAATCCAATAAAATGAATAATTTTTGTATAAATATAGGTTCAATTTCGTCTTCGCCAAATAGTTGATGCTCCCAGTGATCAAAAAGAGAATTTACTAAAAGAATTAGAAGAATTTGCATTTCGAGGAATTCCAGATGTTTCAAGTATTTTACTATATAAATCTGAAGCTAACACAGCTCTTGAACCATCAACAGATAGTTCATTACATATAAGTAATGATGAGTGTACTGACATTGAATTGGAATCTAAAATTGCACAGCGAAAACTCAAACAAAAAGAATTGATAGAACAATTAAAAACCCAGCTAGAAGATTTGGAGCGATATGCTTATGAAACTGATGGTCAAGATCTACCGCAAAGCGTTATATTAGAACGACAAAATTTGTTGATAAGTTAATAGCCAGATTATTTTTTATTTTTAACTTGATTAAAATGAAGTGAGCAGAAGTACAATATCACTGATTTTGGCTAGAAAATTGTTTCACATCTTTTATAATTTTTTCTGTTTTAGATTAAAAAATGAAATAGATTGATGAAACTGTACTTCTGTCATAACATGAATTATTAGTTTTTTCATTCCATAGCCGACAAATAAAAATACTTATAATTATGTAATATTTTATTATTTTTTAGATCATCTTAAAGAAAAACTTAATTTTGAAGTTGATGATTTATGTAAGTTATCTGTTGATGATTTGAGATGGCAAGTTGATCATGCAATAAATGAGGTAATGTATTAATTTATTGAAAAGATGAAATTTTTTAATTATACAGTTATTTTAAATCTATAAAAAATTATAATTATTAGATCGTCAATCCGTTGAAAATGAAGGAACAGTTAGTAAATCAATTGAAAACTCAAGTGTCAGATTTAGAACGGTTCATTCATTATCTACAGGGAGAAGTTAGCACAGAAGCATATGCTTGCACTTGTACATGTCCAGCTCATACAAATAGTGCAAAATTATCTGCTAAAAAATCTAGAAAACCATTTCCTCAAGAACATACAAATGATGGAAATCATACAAAAACACTTAATACTGTGAGAAAAGTTATAACACTGTTACATCTTTATTTAATGTCACAATTGGGTTGTGGCAGAGATAGAGTTCGAAGTAATATTGATAAAAACTCCGATATTCCCGTATGGCGAGATATGAGAGCTCGATTGGATACAGCCATAGAAGATGTATTACAAAATGTTGCAGCGATGGAACGTCATTTTGAAGACGAAGATTACAATAGTCACACTTCTGATTTAGATTTATCTAAAGCACAGTTCAATGCGCGAATTACAGCATCAGTGAGGAAACATTTAGCCATTTGTATAAGAGATTTGATTCAACATGGATTGACCTCTGATGTTCGTGCTAGCAACAGTGTTGTACCTTTTGTTGGCTGTTTTCCACAGAAAAAATCAGTATCTCATAATTTCATGCATGCATGGGAATTAATAATAAAGTATTATGAAATAAAAAATGGTCATATGTACAACTCTAGTCCAGCTCAAAAATTATCTCAAAGCTTTAACTTAGATCTTGTCAATAGAAGGAATGTTTCTCCAAAACAGGTATTCATTATTATATTTATTTTGGGAGTGTAACTTGAATCGTAATTCATCTTGTTATCTTGATTACTCATTTTTCAGATTCTATTAATTACTATTGGAAATATAATTGCTACGCATACACCTTACAAAAGAAGTCATAACTCGCATTTTAAAGCATTTATTTGTGCAGCCTTAAAGTAAGTTCGCTTTTCAAATTTACTTGTAATATCAATTTTTCTTGTTCATGTTCGCTACCTAAGTGGTTTCAATGAATAAATTCGGAATAAGGCTTCAGGCTGAGTTGGTTCTCTTGACTAGCACGTCATCATCAATGTTTCGAATTGTAAATGGTTTATCATTTTCCTAGAAAGTGTTTAAAATTTCTTTAGAATTAAAAAATTTCGAATCATACACTGCGAAATCATTTTATTGTAATTATCTATATTATTAAGAGAATAAGCGATTTTTGTGGCCAGTATATTTATATGATAAAATGGGTTTTTATGGTTAAATTTGGTATCGTTGGAAAGATCTTAACCTGACGTTGTGCCTTTTCAATGTTTCATATGCTTTTCTAAAGTAGTTTATTTATTGTGATAAGTTTTCGAAGTAGTTATAAATAGATTTGAATATAGCGATAAAAAAAAATTTGTTTATTTATTTATTTTGTTTTGTACACGCTAATGTAGTTATATGTCAAAAATTAATTTATCTGGGTTATTAATTAATACAAATTAATAAATTGGGTTTGATATTTTTTAGTGATAGTTACTTATGATTTAAATAATTGAGAGAGAAAGGAAAATTTTGTGACGAGAATATTATTATTTTTAAAGAAATTTTTATAGTTTAATTTGGTTTCATAGGAAAGATCGAGACAAAAATTAGTCTTTTAGTTCTATATATTTTTTAGTATTCAATTTTTTATGTAAAGTTTTTGGAGAAGTTTTTAATAATTTTTTAGTTCTATATTATTTGTTCGGTCACATTGGTCCATTAAATTATTCGTTAATGATCCTGTGATAGCACTATTATTTTTAAAATTTATTTAAAAAGTACTCAAACTATTAGTGTGATTATAAATATAAAAAATCATTAAGCTAAAGCTTTCTTATTCATAATTCGTAAATCACGGCAGTCGCATAGTGACTGTAGGTTGCTAATCTTATATTATAAGACAATTTTAATCATAAAACTTAATTTAATTTTTAGCGCCAACAAATTGGTTATATGGTTAAGGTACATACTACAGTGTCAATATTTATTGGAAAATTATTATACATCATGGAGTTATGTTGTGAAAACTGGTACGTGATAATTTTTTAAATAAAAATTCGTATTTTGAAACTTAGAAAAAAAAAAATTCAATAATTGTAAATTTGTTTCCATAGGATTTCAAGATGCCTTTCACACTCTTGATCGGTTATCATCCATTCGTTTTGATCTTCCAGTTGACTTAGCCGTACAACAATTTCAGAATATAAAAGATGCTTTTTAATAGTACTTACTTATAATTATTAATAACTGTATTAATTAATAGAGTGTTCTGTATGTACAATACGGATGAATTATTTCATAAAATTGATTGTTGATATTTTTAAAGAGTTTAGCTGCATACATTATTAGTTCTATTATTTTATCCAGTGGTCTAAAAAATAAATATTGCAATTCAGAATATTTTGTCTGTGACATTCATTAAATCAATTCTATTGTTTCTCTTAATCAGAGCTATAAATTATATCAATCTTTTACATGTTTCCACACATTAGATCAAATAAGGTCTGAGCATATCTAAGCTTTACTTCCCGAATATTCATGAATAGGAATTAGTTTGCTTGCTTACTATGATCTTTATAAAAAATCATAGTATATAATCGATTTTATACGTGTAGATTCAATTTAAATTTTATAATAAGCAATCACATTATAAAGTTTTATATAATAATAAAATTTATACGGAGTAGCGTGTCGAGACTTTAATCTTACAGCATTTTTTTTCCATCAATTTAGTATCAAAGTTGGGTAGTCACGTATTCGTTTGAAAAAAGTTTTTGCTTAATTAAATTAGGTTTAGTAAAAATGTTAACGTTTCGTCTTTTTTAATTATATAATTGTATAAAAGATGATTTTAATAGGCCGCAATAAATGGATTTGTACGACTGAATGTAAGGATTGATATGCCAATATTCGTATATACGTACACACATATATATTTATACTTCCATGTGTTCTCGTGTGATATTGAAACATTTAATTTACTAGATATATAAAACGAGATCTCGAAGGTAAAGTATAAGTTATAATTTTCATTGTGTATGGGAAAATCAAAATTAGTTTTGATAAATTTTTGTAATTAGTTATGTGAAATCATTGACTTCTACAAGGAGTATGAGGAATTCTGTAATTGCAAAACTTTTGTTGGTGCTCATAATCTTCAATGAAAACGATGTATTTATTGGAATAAAAACTGAATCTTTGCATAATAGAAATGAGAATAATCAGGCAATTGCTTACAATGACTTCAGATCATTGTTGTTTAATGTAACAGCGAAAAAAAGACAAGGCTTGAGGAAAAAATATACGAAAAAAAAGTTATATAGACCAGACTCAAAGTACTTCAAGTTTCCTAAAGAAGAAACAAAAATCACCACTACCAGAAATTCAAGGAATCAATTTACTACATCGTTCAGTGTGAAAACTAGAAAATTAAATAATTTGGTTATCCGGTCCAGTAGAGAAAAATCATCAACCGAAGAATATCACAGAGAAAACCAATTGCAGAAAAATATAACATTGATTAAGAATGAAGTTCAAAGGCGATGTTTTCTCCTAGGATCGATGATACGTGATTGGTTATTTCCATCTGATTACGACTATGACTACGTGTATTATGATCAACCAAGCTCCGTACCTAAAAAGCCTCCACCACCAAAATCTAAACCACCGCCACCAAAACCTCCGAAAAAGAAAAAACCTGTAACACCAGCGCCTCCTGCTCCGCTTCCGCCTCTACCGCCACTACCGCCACTTCCACCTTTACCGCCTCTTCCACCTGCTCCACCACTCCCTTCGGTAGCGCCCCTCCCACCACTCCCACCTGCACCCCCTCTTCCACCTGTTCCGGCGCTACAGACTATGTACCCTAAAAAATCGAAGACATTGTCACCGACAACTCTAAAAAGAACGACATCGAATAAAGAAATGACGACAATAACAAATAAGCCCACTACTACTCCGGAACCAACTACACTAGAGGAAGAAACAACAACAGATTTGACAACTACACCCCTAAAAACGACGACAACAACAACAACAACAACAACAACAATAGAAACAACTACAACTCCAAAAACGACTACAATTTTACCAACGACAATTTTAGAAACGACAACAACAGTTCTACCGACTACGACTCGAATAACGACGACGACAGTAAAGCTGACTACAACTCCAGAAACAACGACAACAGTTGAGCCGACCACAACTCCAAAGACGACTACAATTTTGCAAACTACAACTCTGAAGACGACAACTCCTAAAGTAGAAACGACAACAACAGTTAAGGCGACTACAACTCCGGAAACGACAACAACAGTTCGACCGACTACAACTCCGAAAACGACGACAA
>JZSA01003237.1:0-50720 GCA_000956155.1 Cotesia vestalis
ACTACAACTCTGAAGACAACAACACCTAAAGTAGAAACAACGACAACAGTTCAGTCAACCACAACTCCAAAAACGACCACAATTTTGCCAACTACAACTCCGAAAACAACAACAAGAACGGCTAAACTGACTACAACTCCAAAAACGACAACAGTTCTGCCAACCACACTCCTAATAACAACAACAACAGTTCAGCCGACAACAGAGTTGTCAACTACAATTTTAAAAACGACAACAACAATACAGCTGACCACAACTCCAATAACGACGACACCAAAGGTAGAAACGACAACAATAGTTCAGGCGACTACAATTCCGAAAACATCAACAGTTACGCCGACTACAACTCCGGATATAGCAACAACAGTCCAGCTGACAACAGAGTTGTCAACTACAATTTTAAAAACGACAACAACAATACAGCTGACCACAACTCCAATAACGACGACACCAAAGGTAGAAACGACAACAATAGTTCAGGCGACTACAATTCCGAAAACATCAACAGTTACGCCGACTACAACTCCGGATATAGCAACAACAGTCCAGCTGACAACAACGTTGCCAACTACAATTTTAAAAACGACAACAACAGTACAGCCGACCACAACTTTAAAAACGACTACAATTTCGCCAACTACAACTTTGAAGACGATAACAACTAAAATAGAAACGACGACAACAGTTATGCCAACTACAACTCCGAAAACAACAACCAGTTTGCCAACTACAATTTTAGAAATGACTACAATTTTGCCAACTACAACTCTCAAGACAACAACGCCCACGGTAGAAACGACAACAATCCAGCCGACTACAACTCTAAAAACGATAACAGTTTTACCAACTACAACTCTCGAGACAACAACAGTAAAGGAAGAAACGACGGCAACAATTTTTCCAACCACAACTCTGAAGATGACAACAGGTCAGCCGATTACAACACCGACACCGACAACACCAAAGGGAGAAATTACATCAACAGTTCAGCTAACTGCAAGTCAAGAAGTGACCACACTGAAAGAAGAAACGACAACGACAGTTTTGCTAACTCCAGCTCTAAAAACAACTACATGGATAATAGAAACGACAACAGTTTTACTAACTACAACTATAAAGACAACAACACTAAAGGAAGAAACAAAGACAACAATTTTTCCAACTACTACTTTGCGAATGACTACAGGTCAGATTATTACAACGCCGACGACAACACAAAAGCTTGAAACAACAACAATTTTCCCAACTACAACTCCAAAAACGACAAAGTTTAAGAAACAAACGAGAACAACAACCGTTCTGCCGACTACAGTTCCAATATCAACAACACTAAAAGTGGAAACAACAACTACAACGGTTTTGCCGACGACAACTTTAAAAACTACAACACTCAAGGTAGCATCGATGACAACAACCGTTTTGCTAACTCGAGAAAAAATCAACATGCATTAATATGCTATACCAAGCATGACTTGGGCATTCTCATACACGACTAAGCATGAATCGTGCATGATCATGCATAAGCGTGCATACTCATACCCAATCGCATATGCTCAGTCATAATAAATCAAGCATAATTTATACTTCGTCATGTTTAATCTTACGCAGTAGGGATTGAAAAGTCGTACGTTTGCCTGCTTGACCGAATGTAACTTTGTATGGTCATACACGATTCTTGTTTGCCCAAATTTGATCATGCATGACTTGTGTTTCATCATCCATAATAATTTTCCACACACCGAAAATCATCAGACATGAGCGCACATGGTTGATTGTGACTTTAAATGGTCCTACATGGTCATATTTAATTAAGCTTGCTTATACATGATTATTGCTTTCGGTTACTCGAATTACTTAATTTGGAATTAAAAAAATTAACATTTTTAGTTTAGCCGGAGTTCAGACTGAATTAGACTATCCACAAGAATAAAACTATCTTTTTGATAGTGGAGTAACAACAGTTTACTTTTACTAATAATTGGCTATTATTTCTTGGCTGAAACATTATTGTAGATTCGGAAACAATACTGTGATTTGTTTCAGAACAATTTGTGATTCTGAGTATGTGAAAAATTATCATGCAAATTATCATCAAATCTGGTCAAGCAAAAATCGTGTATGATCATACAAAGTGCTACTCAATCATACAAGTTCCTGCACGACTATTCAATCTTTCCATGAATGGCCTTGCATGATCGTGCTTGATTAGTCATAGAAGGCATCAAATCAATTAACAACTTGCTCTGTTTCAATATAATATTATCAAACTATTTACTGATCCTCATGTAATTCTTCTTAGATTGAAAAAATTATATCAGAACACTATAATGAAAATAGATATCGATAATGATTCATGAAAAAAATGTATTCAAAATGCTTAAAAATTTAATAGTATATTATGTGACTAGGGATGAAACAAAACGATTTCAGACCAGAGTAAAGTTGCCTGCCCGAGCGAAGCGAGGGCTGGAATCACTCGGTCTAAAATCGTGTTTCATCCCGCGTCACACATCATATTTTTCATATAAGTTGTATTAAAAATGTTAGTTTCAATGTCTGGAGCCAACCAGAACTAGATAGTTTCAGACGAATAGCGAAAATACCATTTTATTATAAAACTTCATAAGAAAATTAAAAACTATAAGAAAATTAAACATTATACGTAAATTAAATAGTTTTCTTTTGTCATTCTTATTTATATGCTTAGTAACAGGATTATAATATATCAGTACAATTAACGATTAGAATGACCATTATAAAGGTATAAAATAAACAAAAGATACTCTGAAAGAATTGAAAATAAAGCTGCAACTTCATCTCGTAGGCAGAAAATCATCATTTCCTGCCCGCCGGGAAGAAAATGATTAATTCCTGCCCAGCAACAGTCGCATTGGTCTGAAATTGACTAGTTTTGGTTGGCTCGACAGGCATTGAAACTCGCATTTTCAATGCAGGTTATATGAAAAAATAATAGAAATTAGAGAAATCAAACGGCCGAACCAAACTCGAAAGTCATTGATAAAATAGTAATTTTTTGCTCTCCGGGCGAAAAGTGGCAACTTTCGGCCCGCTGCGCTAAACGATTCGCCTCGGTTGATTATAACATGTGCTCTGAAACATTTCTTACTTTCCCTTCCTGGGGGTGAAATCTACTATTGTAATAGAAAATTCCCAATAAATAGAAATCATTTTAGCTAACAAGATCGACAGTATATTGACTTATGTTTGTGCTTCATGTCCAGATGGTACAGCGGTCAAGCATCAGCAACGCCGAGTCTCAAATGAAATTTTTCAGCAAAAAAAATAGAGCAACCATAATTAATTAGTTAAATATTAGGATAATGAAAAAAAAAAATTTTTTTTTTATTTTTTGTGCATTTATCTAGTAAGCATGATTATGCTTCCTCGTGCATAATCGTGATTGCTCATATTGCCATACCTGAATAATTGCCAAGGATAAAAGAGTATATTTGTGCTTGGTCGGACATGAGAACTTTGGCCTTGCATGATCATGTACGGTCATTTCTGGCACATATTCATGCATAATCGTGTATAAAATTAACGCACAAGCACGTACGATGATTTTTTACCGGTAACTACAATGGCTACAATAACAACACTGAAGGAAGAAACGACGACAACTGATCTGCCGACTACACCTACTATAACAACGAAGGAAGAAACGACAGCAACAACCGTTCTGCTAACTACATCTGAGATAACAGTTGAAGAGAAAACATCAACATTTCCTCCTACCACAGCCGATGAAGCATCAACATCTAAAGAAACAACTTCGACACCGTTTCTGTCGACTACAACTGAGACAACAACACTTGAAGAAGAAACATCCACGGCAACAGTGCTGCCGACTACCGAGACAATCTCTAATTCTGAAGAGGTAACGTTGACAACAACACTTGAAGAAGAAACATCCTCGACATTTCTTCTAACTACAACTGAGGAAACAACGACATTTGAAGAAAAAACGTCTACGACAACAGTGCTGCCGATTATAACTGAGACAACACTTGAAGAAGAGACTTCAACGACGTTCCTTCAAACTACAACCGAGATTACTTCTAGTTCTGAAGAGGTAGCGTTGACAACAAAGTTTCTGCCTACTACAATTGAGACAACAACAACACTTGAAGAACAAACATCCTCGACGTTTCTTCTAACTACAACTGAGGAAACAACGACATTTGAAGAAAAAACGTCTACGACAACAGTGCTGCCGATTATAACTAAGACAACACTTGAAGAAGATACTTCAACGACGTTTCTTCAAACTACAACTGAAGAAACAACGACATTTGAAGAAGAAGTGTC
This sequence comes from Cotesia vestalis, assembly GCA_000956155.1. Lineage (NCBI taxonomy): Eukaryota > Metazoa > Arthropoda > Insecta > Hymenoptera > Braconidae > Cotesia > Cotesia vestalis. Next base: position 4,330 of record JZSA01003237.1, read on the forward strand.
CACGACAACAGTGCTACCGACTACAACCGAGATAACTTCTAGTTCTGAAGAGGTAACGTTGACAACACTGTTACTGGTGACTACACCTGAGAGAACAACAACATTCAATGAAGAGACTCTAACAACGATTCTGCCGACTACAACTGAGACAACAACAGCACTTAGTGAAGAGATTTCAGCGACGTTCCTTCAAACTACAATTGAGGAAACGACATTAGAAGAAAAAGCATCCACGACAACAGTGCTGCCGACTACAACCGAGACAACCTCAAGTTCTGAAGAAGTAACGTTGACAACAACGTTACTGCTGACTACAACTGAGAGAACAACAGCACTCAATGAAGAGACTCTAACAGCGTTTCTGCCGACTACAACTGAGACAATAACAACACTTAAAGAAGAAACATACACGACAACAATGCTGCCGACCACAACCGAGACCTCAACTTCTAGAGAGGTAATGTGGACAACGACATTACTGCTGACTACAACTGAGAGAACAACGGCACTTAATGAAGAAACGACGTTTTTGCCAACTGTAGGTGATATAACAACACCGTCTCAGGCAATAACCACACTGAGAGAAGAAAAATTAAAAACAATAACGTCGACTTCTGTTACGTCAATGGGAACATTTGAAGTAACGAGTTTGCAAACATTTAGAAAGAAGAGAACTACTACATCCAAAAAAGGTACTAATAAGATGTTTTAAAACGAGTTTTTATATTTTGAAAATTTTATTCATTTCAGGGAGAACATACATCCGACAAGAGAAGTGGGAACGTTAGCTGTATACCTCTTAAGTATTTTTAAAAATATTTTATCGATCACACAAAGAATGAACATCAACCAAAATTATACCATTGACACTGCAGATAATAATCTCACCCCAAAGAGCGATGTTACTAGTATTTCTTCGGAAATTCTCATGGCAACATACTATATATCAGTGGAGTTCGGCTAGTATATTTATAAAATTAAAAACAACATAGTTTTCATAATAATTCTAATATTTATTGTTATCGTTATTTAATATTTCGTATATAATAGTAATGTAACATGTGAAAAAGTATTAATATTTAATTTTCTATTTACACTAACTAATATCAGGTTGAATAATTTTGAAAATTATTGAATTATTATTAGTAAATTTTCATCACAACAAAACACACATTTGATAGATAAGTATTTAGTTAACAACAGTAAAAGTAAATAAAATTGTCAATCAAAATTAAAACGAAAATACACAAAATATACAGGTACATATGTATAGTTATATTCAATACAATTATCCATTTTTCATAATAAATTGAGTGTAAAATAAAAAATTTCAATTTAATTTCAACAGAAAAATGGCCCCAAAGCAATCAGTCTTAGGTTTTAAATGTTTCGCTGCGAATGATGGTATATTATAATTATAAGTACTTGAGCATGACATTGAAGTCTCAGAAAAAAATGACAAAATATAATATAATCAAAAAACTACACTTATCTATACACAAACAAACAAAAGAAATAAAATTAAAACATAATTCGTCGTTTTTTAGCATAGACTGTTTTTACAACATTAGTCGTTTCAAAAATTAACGTATCAAGTATTGCTACAGTTAGTTCATTTTTTACAGCTAATTCGTCATGATGAAACTTTGTCCACTCATCTTCTTCAGCTTGAGCTTCTCTAGCTAATAATTCATCAACTCTATCTCGTCGCTTTCTACTCCATCGCATTACCATATTCTCACGTTGTAATTTTGTTTTAAACCCAAATAATGTTGCTACTTCTTTATTAACATATTCATTCAATTCATCAATAGTTTTTGGAATTTTTATAACTGGTTTTGTTTTTACATTCGGTTTAGTCCAGCTTGGACCTGGCTTTTCGTAATCTGATTGGTAAAGTTCAGCAAATGCTTCTTTACAGAGGTCAAACAAAAATGTATTGTATACTTTGCGATCTTTTTTAACTACTTTATTGGTGTCATTGTTCAATTCGTTTATTTCTGGTGGTACCTCCAATGACATCACATCTTTTCCCGATTGTTGAGCGTTAAATATAATAACTGTTGCTTTCTCAGTAAAAGCTGTTAATTCATCAATATTTGTTGGCACTATTGCGAGTGGTAACGTTGGAGATGATTCTGGTGAGAGGCTTCCTATGCCAGGTGGTGTGTAAGGTGGTGGTGGTTTATTTGGAATTTCTCTAACATAATAAGACACTTCTTCAGCTTCCAATTGCTTAATCTGCAAATAAAATATAAAATTAATATTAACCATTGCGATAAATTACTCATAAAAGCAAAAAATATAAATTTGAAAAAAAAAAAAAATCAAAAAAGTTTTTTATGTATAAATAGACATGTCCTAAATATATTCACCTGTAATTCTATCTGTAGTTGTTCTATTCGAAGAAGCCTTGCATTTAAATCTACTACTTCAAGTCCTGGTTGGTTTAGTGAAGCTGTAAGTCATAATTAATTGTTAATAAAAAATTAATATTAAACATTTATCTATATTAAACAGTTTATTAAATAAATATTACCTCGTAACTTATCAATCATCATTTCAATATCTTTTTCTGAAGTCGTGAGGACACCATCAGATTTTATCTCAGATTTTAACTCTTTTAATTTGCTACTATTTCTATCATTAACTAATAAACTATCATTTAATACTTCAATATCTAAACACGATTCATTTTGATCTTTCGGTGAATCCATTTCAAGTTCAGAAATTTCTCTAGGAGTTTCGGCAAGATCACCATCATCATCAACTTTATTAGAAGCGTCACTTTTATCACATACAATTTTACTACGTTCATTGAAATGTTTCAAATTAATTTCTAAATGACTTTTAATATCATCAATTTCTTCTATAATGACTCCAGTATTTTCTTTAATTTCAGAGTCCTTGTCCGAAATGTCATCTGAATAATACTTAGGTGATTGAACTGTAAGATTCAACGGCTTTCGATTAACTGGCTCTTTTATTGTACTTGACAAAGATTTTTGAGTTATTTCATCGAGTATCCTTAACACGTCGTCCGGTTGTTGTACTGCTTCGTATCTTTCAGCCATTTTATTTGATTTTTGTGGTTTAGATTTAAAAGTTTCTGATTTATCTAAAATTTCTGAAACTTCGAGACTTTCTTCGGAAATATCTTCATACTCAGGATCTCTTATTTGTGTTGTATGTGAAACTATTTTATTAAATTTGTCACTTTGTAATTTTTTCGAATTTTGTACTTCAGGCATTATAAATTTGTCATTATTTTCAAGTTGTTTCCTACTATGTTCTTCACTATCTTCGTGTAATAAGTCTAAAGCTTCATCAAGGTATTCATTCAATTCGACTTTTGAATCAATTTTTTCTATTTCTTCACTAAAATTCAAATCTTTTTCTTCTACACTATTAACTTTACCTAATTCTTTATCACGAGTACGATTTTCAATATTTCTCTCTAAACTTTGTAATGATTCGGTTATTTTTTGTAAAACAGGCTCATAGTCAGTTGTCATATTCAATTCATTGTTGTAAAATGAATTATTTTCTTTACCATCATTTGAATTTATTTTACTTACAATACCGACTGATTCAAATGGTTCCAGGTTTTGATCACGTTCAATTATATCTAAAATATCACCTAGTTCATCACCATGACTTTTATCGTTTTCTTGCATACTATCGGTCGTCGTTTTTTGAAGTTGAGATTGAAGTTCATGTATATTAGTTGACTCTCCGGTCGGGATAAATAGAGATTCTTCGGTATTCGTATCATTTGTTAAATCTTTCTGATAATATAAATCTGTTATATTTTTCCCTTCATGTTCATGTTCAAAAGTTTCATTTGATTGAGATAATTGATGACTATCGACATCTTCCGAAACTTCTTTAAATGAATTAGATATTGTCTCATCGTCATTAAATTCTTTAGAACCTTCGTCATCATCGTCATCATCTTGTTCTCCTTCTCTTGAATTATTTGGTAAAGATTGACTAAATTCATTGGATTTTGAATGCATTGAAGTAGAAATTTCATTTTTTGTGTCTTTATTACAAATATTTTCAGTATCCGTCATAATCTTATCATCTTCAATGTCTGCGATGAATCTATTGCTATTCACATTCGAATTTTCTAATTCTTCATCAATATTTTCATCATATTCTGTTATTTTATCACTAATTTCTTCGACAGTTTCTGTTGTATAATCAAACTCTTGTTCAGATAATTTACCATCTTGACTTTTTATTGAATCATTCACGTTACTATCAATTATTTCAGTAGTTGTCTGAGAATTTTGGTCTAATTTTTTCAAATCTAAATTAGGTACATGAAATGATTGAGGTGAATAAGAATCGTGTGAAGTGTCCGAAGATGATACATTATCAATAGCAATGCTTAAATTTTTACTAGATGTCATTTTTGATATTATTTCGGAAATTGATTTAATGTCACCTTCTAATGAATTAAAATCTGATGATAAAGCTTCATTATCTTTGTGTAAATTTAACATACTTTGTTCTAAAGCGGCACCGGTAATTTCAAAATTATTTCCGGAAAATTTGGAGTGTTCTGAAATAATTGATTTTTCAACGACATTAAGAATTTCTTTACTTTTGGCTTCGAAATCAATTTCAGTAGACAATTTTGATTCTACTGATTTACTTGATAATATTGTAGACGCTTCATCAGAAACACTTTCCACTGCAGTTTGTATATTTGATGTTGGAGTTTTTATTGTTAACACATCACTTACATCTTCTGGTTCTCTTGATTTATCAGTTGTCTCATCTTGGATAACTTCAGATTTAGACAAATTTTCAGTAATATCTTTTAACGTGCTTAATTCATTATCAGGTTGATTAGATATTGGTTGTGATTTTTCTTCTGATTTTTTGCTAAAACGTGACACCAATTCTGATAACGTTTTAAGATCATTTTCCAATGTATTTATGTCTTCACTAAGATTATTATTATTAAGGTTTAATAAATTAATTTTATTGGAAAATATACTTCCATTATTTTCACTTGTTTCTTGGTGTAATGAATGTTTCAATAACTGTTTATCATTGTGTGTATTATTGGTTCTTTGTGAATAAATTGACGTTGAAATATTGGATTTAGGAGAAATGTCATTACTATTAAAACTAACAGATTTTCGTTCAGTTGAATCAGATGACATCATTGCTGTCGATAACTGTTTGCCATCTATTTCGTTATCATTTGTACTATTCGTTACTTTTTTCGATGAATTTTTAGTCGATGTACTTGATCTATTTTTTTCTAAAACCCTTTTAATACTGTGATTTATTTGATCATCACTCTCACTCACATGTAAGTTTGTTGATTGATCACTATGATTACTATTGGATTTAATAATTAAATTATTACCAATTGATCCTGTTTCTAAACATGAACGCAATAAATCATTTTTTCTATAAATTTCTTCAATACGTTTAATAGGTATCTCAGGTACTTTTAAATCAGCAATTGATTTTGCTTCAATAGCTAGTTTATCGCTTTCTTTCATTGAGTGTCTTTTTTGTTCTAATTTCTTCCGCATTTCATTTATCGTCTTGTCATATTTCTAAATTAAAAAAAAAAAAAAAAGAAAATTGTATTAATAATGACTCTTAAGCATCTAAAAATAATATTTAATATTTCTTAATAATTACTTACAGTTATTTGATTAAGTAAATTTGCCTCAAGCGCTTTCAGTCTTTGCTTCGCTTGCTTTCGAGCTTCCTTTTTAAGTTTCACCATTTCCATGCGTCTTTCAGCAAGTTTTTCAGCGAGTAATTCAACTCTACCCTCTACATCACTGGTATCAGACGATATTGTTGTATCTTGAAGAAGAAATGTTTTTAATTAGATAAATATACATTTATGGCTTACAAAAAAAAAAACTTATTGCCTTGAAATTAGTGAATTATTTTATAGTTTATAATGTAAAATTTAAAAAAATCTTAAAGTTACTACATTCTTTATTATTAGATGAATATCTTACCATTACAAGAAAAAGCATTAGCGGTAGCAGTGACAAGTTTCAAAGCAGCTTCCTCCATACGAGCTACACGATTTTCTTCTGCTTTGAGCTTTGCATGCCAGGCAATCCAATCTTCTACACAATTACGACGGGAGTTAAGAGCAGCTTCTCGTGCATGTAAGACTCTGTAATATTTTATTCAATCAAATATAATTCAATGAAATTAAAAAGAAATTCATAAAATTCGAATGTTTTCTGTTAATATTAATTAAGAAAAAAAAAAGTTGTAAAGCACAAGACAAATAATTCAATAAAATAAAAAATGAACTTTTTTTTAAATGTTAATTTCAAGATAAAATTTTAAAATAACTAAATGCATTGATAATGTTTAATTTTAAGCATGATACAAAATCTACTAAAGATCTATTTTTATAAAACTTTCGGACTATCATGAATACACTGCATTTCACGTTTATTAATAGAATGTATACTGCCGTTAAAATATAACAAAAGTGTTAATTTATTTATTTTTTAAATAAATGAATAAGTAAAGCTTCAAAAAAATAAATATAATTGATTTAATTGATAAAACCCAAAATAATAGTTGTACTCACTGTTCCAATTTCTTAGATGTTTTGAAATGATGATCTTGCTGTGATCTAATTACGACTGATCTTGAGTAACTCTTTTCGCTATCTCCAGAACTGTGACGTGAAATAGTAAAAGTGCTTACTTGTGATCTGGTCGATATGTTTCCAAGATTTTGTAAATCTCCGTCCTTAATATTAATATTTGAACTATCACAATCGATTAAACTATTTTCAATCATATGTTGTGCTGATATGTTTTCTGCAGCTTTACGTTCACTGGCGATATCACGTAAAAGCTTATTATTTTTTTCTTTAACTACTCGAGAATGTTTAACGAGAGCTTGAAATGAATTTTGACTGTCATTCAAACTTATTTCTTCAAGTATAGGTTGTGGATATTTGTCTTCCAACGGCATCAGTTCTTTTTCAAATTTTGACCGTTTATGCTTAACAGTATCATTAGAACTATGAAGATTCAACGTTGATTTCGAAATATTTTCCGCTAGGATATTTGTCGATGACTTATTTTTCAAAGTTTTAGTATTCTTGCGCTTACTGTTAACTTTAGAGTCCTGATTATACGGAGATTTTTTTAATGAATCTCTTTCCAAAATCATCGGTTTATCCATTTTCTTTAAGCCTTTAATTACTTCATGATTATCATCATCAATAATAATATCACCTTTATCTCTCAGTTTAGATTTTTTTGATGAATCTCCAAGTGTATTAGACTCAGATTTAATAGCCGGTGAATTATCCACAGGTTTATTAACAGCCACATTATTATTACTATTTTGACACATTCGTAACTTTGATCCGAGATCTAATTGATACGATTTTAAACACAATAAATCACTTTTCGGCATTTTTTCTTCAAACTTACGTGTTCTCATTTGATGACATTTTTGAGAAGATGATATTTCTAAATGTGATGAATTACTAGATTCTTCAAAATATTTTTGATATTTATTATTCTTCAAATCAACAATTTTGGAAGACGTTAGAGTTTCTAAATCTGGAAATGATTTTTCATTTATTTTATCATTTACACTTACATCAGAAATATTAAGTTTTTCATCCAACTGTGACCGATCTATTTGCGATTTATCTGAATCTATTAATGAGCTAATAGAACTATTACTTCGTATATTATATCCTTTCATTGGGCCCGATAATCTTCTAGGTGATTGACAATCAGCGCTACGTTTTAATTTAGTTAAAAAATTTTTTGTTGACATTTGAGGATTAAACATATTCCTTTGTTTTTGTAACATTAATTTACGTTCTTGACTTGCTAGTTTATGCAATTCTTTCAATCGATTCATTTCATCTTTTTCTTGCTGCAATTTCAATAATAAAGCTCTTTGTTTCTTCTTTACAGAACTGATCCTACTATCTTGTCCGGTATCTCTTAGTGCACGTTTTTGCTCTTCTAATTTAACTAATTTTCTAGTACGATCATGTAAAGTTTTTTCACGTGATTTGAATAACATTTCAATTTTATCATACATTTGTTTTTCATCTTTTATTAATTGTTCCATTTCTAAATCAATATCTTTGTTGAAAGAACAAGTGACATCACGAGTTGATATATTTATTTCAGTACCAGTTTCAGTTTTTATCGATGATGTTGTTTCATGTAAACTTATCTCAGACATTGTTCTAATCTTACTCGGCTGTGAAATATCCTCAAACTGATTAAAATCATCAAATTCAATTGTTTTCAATGATATTTTAGGTGGATTTGATGAATATTCAGGTGCATGAATTATTTCATGATGTAGTAGCTGCGGTTGATTATTGTCACGAGTGAATAAAGTTTCTGTTTGAGTAGCAATATCATTTGCTGTTTGAGTTTGGACTTCTGCTACTTGAACACTAGTTTTATTCTCTTCTGGAGTAATATCATCTTTTAACATCAAATGATCATTGTTAATTTCATTAGCTTTTTCTGTAATTGGACTACTATCATTAGTATCATGCATTAATCGTTGCATTTGTAATTTTTTTCTTTCTTGATTTTGTTTAACATTATATAACGAATTTTCAACATCCATAACTTGTCTAATAGATTCATTGTACGAGTCAAACAAATGTAACTCCGCTTGAAACTGCATGTGTAATGCAGTTGGTTGTAATAAAGGCACATTATCTTGTTTTTCATTCGATGAATGAGGTTTTTGTTTAATAGTTCCTTGTATTGAATCATCATTTGGAAAAGATTTACAGCGTAAATCTTTTTTTCGCTTAGGCCGATAAACTAAATTCAAATCAGGTGTCACTAAATTACAAAAATCATCTTGTGGAGAATTACCATGGTCTCTAAATGATATTTTACGTGGATCTAAAAATATTTCATCTGATGATTGAGTCATATCAACTTTTTTAAAACCATTAATACTATTAAATTCATCAATTGATGTCAAATTTTGATTACTAGTTGAAGTTATTTTTTCATCTTTATTTTCTATTTGTTGAGATGATAATTCTGTATAAATGCTATCTGATTTAGTAATTAATTCATTGTCATCCGAACGGGATTCATGAACAGATATTCCACTTGATCGATGATGAAGTTTATTTGTTGATAATTTTTTCTTTTCTAAATTTTTTTTGTATAATTCTTTAGAAGTTAATTGATGTTTGAATTGTTTACTATCTAGTAAATTACGATATTTTTGTTGATCATCATTTTGCAATAATCCATTTGAATTTTGATTTTGAAAATCAGTATTAGACAATCTTGAACTTTCTCTAATTGTAATATAGTCATGTAGCTTATAATTACGATCAGATGTTGATTCACTGCGTGTAGTTTTACCTCTTGCCTCAAGAGATTTATCTCTAAATAATTTTGCCGATTGTAAACTCGATGATCTGACTTTTTTTTCATCTTTTTTATTAGATAATCCAAAATTTGCTGTTTTGGATTTTTTTACAGGGTCACTATTTTTCATTAAGTTCGTTGAATGCCGGTCACTTTTTACTGACGAATTAGATACTAAATCTTTGACATCTCGACGTGAAACATGTTTTGAATGTTTTACACGTTTTGTTTCTTCAACAAGTGAATCACTTTCTCTTGATAAATTTAAATCATCCTTTTTTATTCTTTTAGTGCGATTTTCTTTTTCACGAGAATTATCTCGTGTGTGTTCTAATTTTTTTCGTGGAAATAACTGAAATGGAACATCAGGCGTTTTTAAATTAATATCCTCATTTAATAATTCTTGTGACAATAAAAAATCTAACTTTTTACTCACACGATCCGAACTTTTAGAAATTTTATTACTCTCTTTGTTTGAAATAATTTCCTCTTGCTGTATTGATTGAATTGGAGATAGATTTTTTCGTTGTGCTGTGCTTTCACGAGACGGATTTGAATAATCAGATGTTTTAGGAAGTGATTTTACAATTTTTAATGGCTTTGTAAAATCCATTTTTCCAACTTCATTTACCATCAAGTATTGTTGAAATTTATTATTTAAATTATCATTTTCACTTTGAACAGCAAATGCTAATTTTTGTTTTACAGCTGAGATAAATGTAAATGGATATGGTTGAACTCGATAGCTACTTAATTGATTATCAATCAAGTTGAATTCTTGTTTTGTCGAATATAAATTACGATTTGTCTTTGTTTCTGCTAACTTTGCCTTATCATTTATAATTTCTTGCCTTTTCAATAATTCATCATTTTTTTGCTTGTCAGTTAGGTCTTCATTATCATTCATTCTATCAATAAAATTTATTTGACATATATAGAAATATATGTTTACTTTTTATATTACTTTCTGTTTTATTTAATTACATTTTAAAGATTATATTAATGTAGTGATTAATAATAATTACGAGTGATATTTATAATGAGAAAAAAACAACGAATTCCATTATATTTGGCGTTGCAACGGCGTAAAATACGTTAAGAACGTTAACCTTTTACAACAGTCCGGCGACTTCAGAAATTTTATTATTTTTATTTTTCACAATATATATTATGCATATACTATGCTTTCTTACTTTATTTACACAGATTAATTCGTATTTATTATTTTAACTTTTGTTTATATTTAATTTTGATTGTTCTGTTTTATTATTTCGAGAAATTTATCACCACAAACCACAAATGTTGCTACACTACTCGAAATATAAACATATACTCTGATAGCCGTATTAATAAAAACATTAGCCTGAACTCATGTATACTTATGAAGAATTATTATCGACTGAGAACGTTTTCAAAAATAAAACATTGGGTTACAACAAATACTGACATCTGCATTCGACAGTTACTTCAGATTTAGTCCAGTAAGAATTGGTTACTAAAAAACAAAAAACAAATAGTTATTAATTAAAATATAGGACTCAGTTAATTTCTAAATAAATCCTTAATCCTATCCTATCCTTGATATAAATCCTTGATATATCCTTTGATATAAAATTGAGATGAAATGTATGTGGCATCAATTTATTCGTGATGTAATTGGTCGAATATATCATAATAAGCATGAAAATATATGCAAACTCTATATTTAGGCGCGCGCAAATTCAAATTCTAGTTTAATTTTAAATAATAACTATTATTAATCTACTGATTCAAGATATTCATAGCAAGAGGGTAAATTTCATAACACTGAAGTTGACCGATATTAAAAATTTTTTTGGAATTTTATAGCAATTAAATTATTAAAAAAACAATTTAAACAATTAAAAAATTCCACATGTTAAAATTAACAAAAATTACAAGTGAAAATTTTTAGAAGCATTTTTTTATTGTGATTAATATGTTAAAAAAAGTTTTTAAATTAACAGCTGACCGCTAACTTCAGTATTATTAAATTTCAGCAAATTGAAGGTAAATTGCTAGGAAAATTAATCATGAAGAAAAAAAAATGTTCACTCTTAAAAATAAAAAAAAAAGTATTCTTAAAGTTTAAAAATAATATTTAAAAAATTTTTTTAATATTTTTTCAGTTAAAATTTGTTTAAACAAAAGCTAAAATTACCAGACGTCTGATCTCAGCTATAAAATTTCATCAAGTTCAAAATAAAATCAATAGATGTCTCTGTCTTGATTTTCCACGCTGCAAATTGACATGACAATGTTCAAAATTTTTAGAGCAGATGACATCACAGTCATCTTTCTTGGACTCTTGATGCACTCTTACGCCGTAGTTAGAAAACACCGAAGAGGGTGTTATGTATTAGAGGATTGAAGATTAAAACCAAACATAACCGAATTGCATATTTTTTCCTACTCTCTCAATTAGAAGGTGTGAAGTGTTTAACTGTGCTTCATAAAAATAATTATACAGTGCAAGTGATAATAAATGCATCATGTGGACAAAAACTTTTTATTTTGACATAACAAAGTCAATGAGATATAATTATTAATACTGTTATACTCAATTTAAATGTATAGTACTTCAACAACCCATTGTTTCGACGCGCCTATAAATCAGAAATGGCGAATATTCTATGTATCATAATATTTATGATATTTTTAGGAGTTAAATCTTCTCAGGGTATAATAGAATAATTAATTTTTTTTAATTACTCAGTAGATTTTATATTTATATGTATATATAATTAAGATGTCTCTAAAGATATTAATTTGTCAATAGGAGACATACAACATGCACCATTATTAGATGATAAACAAAACGGTTTAGACAGTGAAGAACCAACAGAATTTCCAAATCAAGAAAAATACGTCCATGGAATACAAAGAAAATTGACATGCTATTCGTGTGAAGCAGATGAATGTATAAAACCCGAATTATGCTATGATGCAGCTGTTGTAAGTTTTATTGTTTATTTTTGAAGCATGTATTATAAAGTACATAACATTTGTAGAAGTTGATTTCTTTTTCTATTTTAATATTTATCTACATTTTTAAGTCGGTCTTACAATAAAAATTTAAGTAAAAATTAACTGTGATAAATTTATTAAAATAAAATTTTATTAATAATGGCTAATTTAATAATAATTATCTTACTTTTAAAATTATTATTGTAAATATTTTGATGACACTTTAAAGAAATTGATTTCTGCAATAAAAAATATTTTCTGAATTTTCACAGAATGATTTTTAATAATTGAATATATCTCACTTGTATTTTATGATGAATTATTATCTTTAAAATATTCGTATGAAATTAATAATGCGAATTTTATTTATTTAATTGAAACAGTGTTGGAAGTCTACGGTCAGGGAAGTTGACGGTACAGAGAGGGTAAAAAGAGCATGTACTTCAATGCCTGATCAAGTATTATTGACATGTAATAAAAAGCCTCCCAATAGTAAGTCAGAAGCTGTATACAACGTAGAATGCTGCTTTTCAGATTTGTGTAATAAAGGACCGTTTCCAGTTTTAGAACCTTTAAGCGGTAAGTCAAACTAATAAGTTTAGAAAATAATAATTTTCTACTTTATTCATTATAACTTAAGACTAATTAATGATAACGATAATTTTTTAGACAACGGAGAAAAATATGCCACTAAATTAGCTCTTTCAATTATGGGTTCAATAATAGTAGTTTCTATAATTATTGGTGGAATTGTATTCTTTACATTATTGAGTAAAACGCGAAGAAAGCGATCTTTAGTTCTAAAACGCAATAAATTATTAGTTGATCCTGAATTAGAACCTTCAATGTTACATTTTCCTTCTTCATCATTAACATCTTCAACCAATTATCATCCACATGAACTACGAGCTACTGCAGCGGGAGACAGTACATTAAAAGTATGTATTTTTGTACACATGAGCACTTGATTAATAATATTTAATTAATTTTTTTTTTCTCAGGAATACTTAGATGGTAGAAGTTTAACGAGTGGCTCAGGTTCGGGATTACCATTGCTTGTGCAACGTACTCTAGCAAAACAAGTGGCATTGGTTGAATGTCTCGGTAATGGAGGATCAAGTGGCTTCGGTGGAGAAGTTTGGAGAGGAGTTTGGCATGGTGAAAGCGTTGCGGTAAAAATTTATTTTTCGCGCGATGAAGCAGCTTGGGCACGTGAAACTGAAGTGTATTCACACCTTTTGCCATCACGCCATGACAATATTCTTGGCTATGTAGGAAGTGATATGACAAGTAGAGCTAGCTGCACACAATTATGGCTCGTAACTCATTATCATCCTCTTGGGTCACTTTATGATTATTTAAATCGTTCACCTCATCCATTGACACACCATCAAACACTTAATATTTGCCTGGGAATGGTAAATGGCCTATTATACCTTCACACAGAAATACATGGTACAAAAGGCAAGCCTTCAATAGCGCATCGTAATCTTAAATCGAAAAATATTCTTGTTAAAACAAATGGCAGTTGTGTAATTGCTGATTTCGCTCTTACAACAACACAAGAGCGGCTGAGTACCGATAGAATTGATTTACGACAAGGGACTAAGCGCTATATGAGTCCTGAAATATTATCGCAAACGTGAGTGTATATTCATATAAACATATTCTTCCCTAGATTTTTAATAAATTTCAATACCAATTTTTTTTAATTTTTTTTTTTTTTTATCAAGGATGAACGTCGAATGTTTAGAGAGTTTTCGACGTGCTGATATATACAGTCTTGGTCTGATAATGTGGGAAGTCTGTAGGCGATGTATTAGTAATGGTGTTGCTCTTGACTATGCTGCTCCATACTCGGAGTGGCTTTCAAGTAACACACAAGAACCATCAATTGAAGAGATGCGTAAATTAGTTTCTTATGATCAGCGTAGACCGCCTTTACCGAATCGTTGGCATTCAGATCCGGTATGTATTAGTATTTTATTTTCAATAAAAATTTTAAAATATTCAAAATGAAATGAATTATTTGAATTCCTTAAATATAAAATGAAATTACTATTTAATAATAACTTTTTTTTTTTATTTGTTATAAACAGACTTTATCCGGTATTGGAAAACTCATGAGAGAATGTTGGCACGGCAAACCAGCAGCACGATTACCAATTCTTCGAGTTAAAAAGACATTGATAAAACTAGCAGCCAATGATTCTCGTGTTCACTTAACAATTGACTGACCAGAGATTATAGTAATAATTTCATACATATATTTATTTTTATTATTATTATTAATATTTCACTGATATCTCATTCTAATCAAATATTCAAATATTTTCATAATAAATCGTAACTCCCTCCAGTGTTTTATATTACACTTGAAAGAGTATGTTGATTGTTTTAAATATTTGTTAATTTTTTTAATCATTTATCGACATCATCACCATAATTAAGGTAGTAGTCTGCTAACTTATGTTTTTTTTTTTATTTTTTTTTACGTCTTTCGAGATATTTTTTTTTCTCCCAAAATAGGGAAAACAAAATTCAATCGTTTTATTTTTGTTTAATACATTATTATTGATATCTAAGAATATATAAAAAAATATTTTTGTATTTAATTTTACAATTTCTTATAATTATTATTATTGATATTATAATTGTTTTTGTTATTATTATTTGTCAAAATAGGCGCCTAAAAAAAAAAAAACAATCGGTGGCCGGTCCCGGTGATTTTGACTTTTGAAGACATTTGGATCAATAATGTCGAATAGATTGAGCTACAGATTTGTTATTTTCGTCGAAACTAGAATTATGAAATTTTGTCTGAAAATAACAGTCGATGAATGTCGCAAAATAACGGTGATTTTTTTTTTTTTTTTCAGACAAATCGTGCTATAAAATGAATAGTTAGAGGTGAAAAAAAAGATCCTAGTCTAAAAAACAAAGTTATTTAAAACAAAACGCGTCAAAAATTTGAAGGCATTCAGCATGCAACCATGGAGTTCTTTCGAACTTTCGTTATAACTTTGTTAATATTTAAAATTTCGGTCTAAAATTTTTACAGAGAACTTAAAATATTTACTTTATAAAGTAAGTAAAAAAAAAATCGATTGTTCTAACCCACGTTATCAGACTACTACTTTAAAGTAAAATTTAACTTTTCATGTCATTTTTTTATTTTAATACAAGTGTACTGTAATGAAATCCCATATATAAGTAAATTATATAGAAATCTATCCGAAATTTTTGTAAAATATTATAAATTTTTGTATGAATTAATAATAACATAATATGTACAGTGAACTTTTAGAATAGGTATTAATAAAACTACTTATTAATTTTTATTATTCGAGTTATTTTGAATTGTTAAAATATTATTTTTTTGGTAATTAATAAAATGACTATTATCTTATTTTTACATCGACAATTCAATACTTATGTCAATGCGCTTAAAAATGTCAAATTGATACAATTTTACGATATAAATAACTATCGATATACATCAAACTGAAACATTATTTACATTGTTAGTATTCAAAAAACTTCTTAACTCCTAAAAGTTACATTTAATGAAAACTCGATTTTAATCACATGGAATTTTCTTATTTAACCAAAATAATGTATACTAATCATGTAAAAATATCACGTAACAAACAAACAATTTATTTACATCGAGCTTTAGAACTCAGCCCATTTGTAAGTCACTAAAATTGAACATTAGTTTTGAAATAATTTTAAATTATAAATTGACAAATTCAGGTACTCAGACATTAATTCTATCAATAAATTTTATAAAAGGTTAAAAAATTATTTATTAATTAAACTGATACTTTGAAACAATTAAATTATATTAGTGAAATTATGCATTTTCTTCGGTTCTTTTTGACAATGATAATAATTTTTCTAAAAGTGTACTATAATTAGATGGATCAGTACCACGACACATTGTAATGAAGTCTTCAAATGTACATTGATCGCTAGCAGGGCATCGAAGATAAATTAAAAATGCATACCTCCATACTAAAGGCTCACCTTTCTCAGATTTTAATAATATGAGAAATAATTTTAGAACTGATGGCCACTCTTCATTTAATAAAGCATTTCTAATTTCTATAGGTGCAAAAGTTTTACTAAATGCTGACGCTACATTAACTCTTGTAAAAGGAGCAGTTAAACTTGTTATGCAGTTAGCAACAACATGATGGTCTGGATCAGGCTCAAGAGTTCCTTTCCGTTTTAATAATTTTTGGTGACGTCTTCGACGAATAAGTTCTAAGGCTTTTTCCTAATAAAATTTATTTATGTTAAAATTTTTATGAAGATTTATATTGATCTCATCACTTTTAATAAATAAAATAAATCTAATGATACTGAAATCAGCAAACAATTAAAAAAAAAAAAAAAAAAAAACAGTACTAAAAAATATTTAAAAAATTTTCGTTATTTATATTTTTAATTTCTACAAGTAGAATTTTCAAAAAAAAAAATTATGATACTAAAATTAGCAGATATTCTGAAAATTTTTCAAATCGTTTTTTAATAAATAAATTTTTACTAAGAAATTAACAACTACAAGTGCAATTTTTTATAAATATTATATCAGTACTAATTTATTTTTATAATAAAACTGAAAAATTGTCAGATGTTTGCTAATTCTAGTATTATAAAAAATTTTCATGACATTAAAGTTAGCTGTCATTTGACAATTTTAAAATTTTCTTTAACAAAAAAATTTGTTCTAAAAAATTACTTTTAAAAAATTGCATTTTTTATTTATTAAAATTTCTACAAATCTATTTTTTTAATAATTTTTTTTTGCTATAATTTATTTGTTAAAAAAAATTGTTAAGTAACAGTTAAATTTAGTGTCATAAAATTTTCTTTAAATATTTGATAATTTCAATGTCATTAAATTCATCATAATAATATAAAACATACTAACCACACTCCTTTTGCTAGCTACTCTAGGTACAACGTCAGAAACAGTCTCTTGTTGATCCTCAGCAGTTGATTGATTATTTTTGCCAACTCCTTGAGGTGTAGCGTCAGAAATATAATTTGAATCCTCTGCAGTTGATAAATGATCATCAGAATTGTCAGACATTTTTGTTACATTAGTTTAACTTATTTTTTCTTTTATAAAAACTCGTATTTATTGCTTGTTTATTATCTCTTATTTATGTGAATATTCAAGAGAAATTTCCTAACCTCTTTCTCTATTTTTGTTTGTATTTAATGTGTTATTATTTTATTACATATGAATGGTTGATCTCACCGCTCCCTGTTATTTATATCAAGAACTTAAACAATAACTGAAGATGAATAATTTTACAAAATCATATGGAAATAAATATAAAATTATATACGGACAATAATCGAGCTCAGTATTATATATTTAATTGAGCTCAATAATGAGAAATAGTCATCGGCGAACACCAAATTGGAAGTGAGTATTCATAATTTTATCAATTATTCGCTAAGATAAAAAAATTAAAAATTAATAAAAGTATAGAAAATTTTTTTAAAAAATCCTCTCAAGCGCTAACTTTCAGCTTCTTTTTCAAGAGATTCTAGTAGCCTCCAAAAAATATAAAATTTTTAAACATAAATCCAGCCATACCTCTGAAAAAATTTTTTTAAATTGGTTTTATGAATCAAAAAAAATTTTAAAAAAAAGATCAACAATAAGACATTCAATTTTTTTTTTTTTTTTCAATGTGCTATTTTAACACAAATGATTACTGAAATATGAGGCTGAAGTTAGCAGACACTTGACAGTTTTTTTATTTTTTTTTTGAAAAATGAACTAGGCATAGAAAATTATTTATAAAAATGACATTTATAATTTTTCAGAGTTTCTAAAGATGAAATTTTCAAATTAAATTTTCTTGCTATAATTTGTTTGTTAAAAAAATTCTAAAAATTATCAGATGTCTTTCAACTTCAGTGTCATATTGAAATAGGATAGAATTAGGAATCATTGAAAATTTTTGGAGTTCCTGGATTTATTGTTGATTTAACGATCTATCCGGTTATCTTGATGATACTCAAGTATCAAAGTTCACCAGATTTTTCGTGCCATTGGGTATTTAAATGAGCATTGTTGTAGCAAGATGTCAATTTGTTGAAAATTTTTAATAATTTTATTTTTTAGCTGAAGAAATCAAAATTTTTCTTACAGTAACCTTCTTGTTGAAATAGTATATTAGACACCTAGGGAAGTAAATAAGAAAGCCTCAGATCACATGTTTGTCAACCTCGACTTCGCTTCGGCCGACAATTACATGTAATCTGAGACATTTCTTATTTTACTTCCCGAGGTGTGTAATATACTATTTTTTTTATTTGGAAAAAAAACAATTCTAGATAGACAATTTGCGAACTTTCATCCGAAATTATTTCTTCAAATAACAAAATTCTGAGGAAGATCCAAGTTATTCTGGAGCAAGCAGAAATTTTCTTAGCTCAAGAAAATTTGACTGCATTCCGGAAATTTTTATTTAATTCAATAAATTATTGGTTTTCTTTAAAAATTTTTTTAATTAAAAAAATTTACTCTAGAGTAAAAAATTTTTGCCATTTATGTATGAAAAAAACTTTGAAATTTTTCTAATATCGGTAAGAAGACATATGACTCATTCGAGCTATTTTGCCAGTTTTAGTCCGTAATTAATATCAATAATTTATGTTTTTTTTTGCGTGAATTTTTCAAAGTTTTTTTCAGATGTAAACGGATATATATTAAACAAATATGAAAATATTTAGACATAAAAAATTGTTCATATATATTTTCAGCAAAAAAAATAAATTCGATATATATGGCATATAATTTTTTTATATCTTAGCTTACATGTTCTCAAAAATATTTTTTTAGTGGAAACTCTGATTAAAAAAGAGAATTAAAAAGAATTTCTCTGTGTTAAACGCCCATAAGAGAAAGAATTGGAAGGATTAGAAATCATTAAAAATGATTAAAAATCAAGTTATTTCTAATTCTTTTGAATCCTTTTCTTTTATCAGGGAATAGCTAAATTTTAGACTTCATCATTAGATAAATTTTTTTGACGTAAAATCTTCGAATTATATTAAATATTAGTTTTCTGAGTTCATAAAATGAATTTCTAATTGATCGAAATTTATTTATTGATTTCTTCTATCGATATGTACAAAATATATTTAGATATATAGCTTTAAATAAGTAACTTGAAATCAAAGATCTATTATATTTAGTTGCATAGAGTTAATATAGTGTTTTGTGGATATAATTAGTAAACTAGCGAATCGTTAGTTATTAGCAGTAATTTATTATTTTTAAACTATGTTAAGTTATAACTGATAATTTGATATAAATAGTTTAATTATGAAGGGTCACACCAATCAAAATTATTATACAACACCGTCATTACATGTTTCTATATTATATTATAGTATTCATAATTAATATAAGACATATTATATAATAAATAAAAAAAATTGACTCGAATATATTACTATTTAAACTTATAATTATATAAAGTATCAAATGTAAAATTCACTCATTTAAACAATTAGCTATTAAATTATTTTACATCTAAACAAGTATCGACGTATAAAATAAAATATGGTTAATTAACCACGATATATTAAATAAATTGTCCACAAATTTATTTCTTAAAATTAAGCTTACATACTAAACTGATAATGATAATGATAACATACAGTTTAATAAATTAGTTAAATATAACTCATCTGCCGTTATCTTTCTTAAAGTAACATTGATATGCATTATAAACTATCAGTTACAAAATGTTCAGTAATAATTAATGATAGATGTTCATCATTTAGATTGAAATAAAATATTACAATTTTGTTTTTTTTATATTGTTATTTTTAATTCACTACACTGCCGTGCTAAACACAAAGATTATAACTCACGACAAGAAGCAAATAAAATATTATCTTCACTCTTATATTAATAAGAAGAAAGTAAACTAGATTCAAGAGAAATAATCTTTCCAAGAAATTTATTTGGAAGAAAATAGGCTGTGGCGCTTCAAGAATTTTTTACCTTGATTCTCGTTATCTTGTTTATTAGAAATAAATTTCTTTCATCGGTAACTATTGTCACCTGGAGTCAAGATTTATTATCTTCGATTGATACTATTAAATTTTTTGATCAAAGAACTATTTCCGAAAACTATCAATAATTTTGATTTCTTTTATATGAACTTTTTTCTCTTGATTTTAGAACTATTTTCTTTAATTAAAACTTTAATTTAAAAAAAAAAAAATTATTTTGTTTAAGAAATTTTTTTTTTCATCAAATTTATTTTTTTTTTTAAATTAATTTTTTTTTATTGAATTATTTTTTTTTTAATAAATTTATTTTTTTATTAAATTAATTTTTTTTTTTAATTAACTATTTTTAAAATAGTTCTAAATTAAAGTTTCTTTATTTAAAATAGCAAAATAAATCTTTTAAAAATACAAAAAATTAGTTATGTCTTGAACCAATGTTACCATATGTCTTAATTTTCGACAACAAATTTGTAGGTGAAGAATATGTGTACACTGTTTCAAAATAATAAAATGCTTCATTGAAGTAAAAAATTTTTTTTTTTAATTTTAACTCATTCAAGAATTTTAATTTTTTGAATCTCGAATTAAGTTCTAGAATGAAGAACAGTGAATATCTTCAAACAAAATTAATATTTTGAAAAAAATATTCTTCTTGAATCGAGTAATTTTTTATAATCATAGAGTATTTTTTCACCAAAAATTATTACACACCAAGCTATCTTAACCATTATCAAGCGTAATTTACATTTTTAAAATAAAATTTTTGTCCTTAGTTACTACCTTTGTGCTGAGCATGGTAATGCCAATTAGAGTCGATTGAAATATCCCGTGAACTATCAATATTTGAGTTTAAATAGCTATTCGGATATTAGATTTTCCGAAACCGATAAAAAGCAATAAAAATGTATCTAATTTCAAGCAATTTGAAACAATCAATTAAATTCCATTCAAATATAATCGTGAGCTCCATCGATATTTATTCATACAATTATATAATTAAACTAATTTATTATTTGCTGAAATTATTAGCTCTATTACTTTAAATTTAATAATTATTACAATTGGCACCGAGTTTTTTCAATTTAATAAATTTATATTTATTTTTCCATACATTTACTTCTCATTCGGTGATGGTATTTCTGAATAGACATTTTCGTCTATACAATAAACCTATCTTCAAAACGAATTGTTCCGCAGTCTTAAATAGTTAAAATATATAACATATGTACCATTAAATACTTTAAATAACATTTTTTTATAAACAACAATCATGAAAAGTAATGTTATTGTTATTTAGGTATATTTATGAAATGTTCTGTTACATACTAGAAATGTATTAGTTTTGACGTTCGATTGTCTGCATAAATAGACACCTACCATAAAAGATTAATTTCAGAAAATCGCACTTCTTTTCCTCTCCTAAACAAAACTTAATTTTTATTTAATTATTCTGTTTGATAAATTATTTATGTTTATTTATTATATAGCAGCATATGAAGAGCAATGCTTTAAATCCTTGTGCATCATACATAGATTTATCATTTCTTCTTCACATTTTTTTATTTAGTTGATGTGATTTCTCATATTCATAAAATAAAAAAAAAAAAAAAAAAAAAAAAAACAAAATATAATAATCGGCTAAATAAATTTCTATCACTAAAAAAAATATATATCACAATATACTGATAATATACATGAGCATTTATAGGCAAGGAGGCGGGAGAAAGCAAAATGAGATATACTTGTATTCGCTCATACAAAATAGCACTAGTGCGAAAAGTGACAATTTTTAGAAATTTACTTCCAATAAATAATGTATATTTTATAACACGCAAATATTGCTTTAAAGAATGAAATTTTATGAGCCCCCACAATTGCTAAAAACATTCACAAAAAATGTGATTGTTGGAGTTGAGCTTGAAGCGAATACTAGTGTTCTAAAATGTTATTTAAAACACATTTTTTTTTCACATTATATATTTATACACTTTCAAATTATAATTTCTTACGTAAATCATTTATAAACAATTTTGTTTCGGAAATTTCGTAAAAAAATGTTTCATTCAGATTTTTTGAGTTACCTCATTTTGCTTGCAAATAAATTTTTTTTTTTACAAATAACTTAAAATTAATTTCAATTATACGAATTTGTTAAAAATTTATCGGATTTAGTTTCTCAAAAAATCAATTTACTGCTCAGGTATCTCTTCTTGCTTCTTCACCCCTTAAATATACATAGACTGTATTTAAATTTATTTAGCTTCTAAGCCATTATGCAATTACATAGTCTAGTATTTTTTAAATTGACGTAGCAGTATAACCTTCACTATTTGCGAAAACCTAAGTTGAATTTAATTAGTTTCTCTTCAATTGAGTTCGTATATTTGTTTAAACAGATTGATCGATTCTTGAAAGCTTTTAGAGACTCTAATGAACTATAAACTAATTTCATTTAATATCAAACTAGTTAAAGCATTTTTATGTGATTCTACAAAAAATTAAATACAATTTTCTGTGCTGAACAATTCTGCGGCTTCTAGTCTCTCCAGTCAGAAAATTGAAATCATAATTTATAGTTTAAAAATTTTTAAATTGTTTCTTTTTTTTAAAGGAGTACTGTCGCATCTACGATAGTCTTCTTTTTACAATGTACTTTTTCGTAAGTTAGAATTTTCAAGTAGTGCAACGGTTAGAAAATAATTGTACAAACAATATTCAATATCAACTTTTAATAATTTAGAACAATTTTTTCTGCAATTTAAAACTTTTTATTTTTTAATTTTTTCGCTAGTATTAATTCTTTTAAATTTAGTTTAAGAAGATTAATTTCATTAAATTTTTTACGGTAATTTTAGAATCGTCAGCACTAACACAAATTTTCAATCTGAAAACTTCGAAAAAGTTTTTTCAATTTGATTATGATAGAAATATCAAAAATTTTCAATAAAAAAACTAAAAAATCTCAATAGTTCAAAAAAGTTTATCACAATCTGTGTCTAAACTTTTCGAATTATTAATAACGCGAATCGATCAATTTCTGTATTACCAAATTTGAAAGGTGTTTTATTTTGTAGTACACATTACTTTTTAAAAACACTTGCATTAAAATTCTACTATAGATCATCGAAATGAGATCATTTCAATTACCTTTTTCTTTTTATCGCGTTCATTTATACAGTCTGAAAATGTTTAATCTAGCTAACTTAAACTAATAACTCGAAGTTTTGAACAAGATGATATGAAGCATAAGATAAATATTAACAACAAATAAACAAAGACTATAGAAACAAATATTAATATAGTATCTAATTTGAACTATTAAATATTTGAAATGAGCTTTATTTCATTGTTTTATTTGTGCTCTCTTTCGATATGTTTCATTAATTAATTGCTATATTTTAATTTAATTTTTTTTTTCTATACTTTTACATACTTATCTATTGAATATATTTTTCATACGAATATATTTAATCGGGTTAAATATTTTTAAGACCCATTTAATGCATAAAAATGAAAATTTTCAACTGCCTAGACTTTTTAGCTATATTGTTCATTCAATAAATTTTTACCTTTATAAGTTCATTATTTATGAAATAATGCTTAGCTTATTATTTCAATATTTTAAAACTGTACAATTAACAATGTCATTAGTAGTAATTAGTCACTATAGTAACGAAAATAGTTATGAAAATGTAATTTGTTAGAAATATCCTCTTAAATTTTAAAGTTTAAGAATTTTTAACTTTTAATGACGGAAAAGTAAATGTATCACAAGACCTCACATTCATCTCATAATTTTAACCTAATAAAAACATTTTTTTTTAACAATATAGATTGACGTTATTAAATCTTTAAGCCAAAACATGATAATATGTTAAATGTGTACTTTTCATACTAATACTCTAATTATAATAGTAATTAATCATAAATAATAGTAATACTTAGTTTTAATTTAAATATATTTGAGTATTAAATAATTATAATTAAATTAATTTATTACTGAATTTTAGTTTTCCGTATATACACGCGATGTGCACTTACTAAAGTATCATATTATCGACGAGAGCACTGTTCGATTGATTGTCATCTTTATAAAACCACAGTCCAAAATATTCAATTAAAAAATATTATTAAAAATTTTTTCTGTCCTCCAGCCAGAAAGCGCCAACTTTCGGGCCGCTGCGCTAAACGAAGTTGCCGCTTTCTGGCTCTGTCGAACAGAAAAATAGTATACTATTAATCAATTAAGGTAATTCTTTGGAAACGGGTTCTACTTAATTTTTATCAACTTTTTTTTTAATCATTATATTTCACTTTTATGATACCGATTATAAAAATCAAAAATACATTTTTTAATTGCTAACAAAAATTTTATGTTGACCAAAAATCGTTAATTAAATGTCTCCACATGAATCTACACTGAAAGAACAAGATGACACTGGATATCATCCCAGATTATACCGAGTGAAAAAAAATTTCAGATAGTAGCCAGTATAATCCAGATATCACTCAGTATAATACAGATTACAATGAGTATAATCCAGATATCACCCAGTATAATCAAGATTATAATAGCTACTATCTGAAATTTTTTTTCACCACAGATATCACTGAGTATAATCTGGGATGATATCCAGTGTCATCTTGCTCTTTCCGTGTATTGACCTCTAGTTTATTTTTTTCGTATCATTTGTGTAAAAAAAAATAATTTAACAAAAAAAAAAAATTTTTTTTTATTTCTTTGTAATGTCTTCAAATTTTTTTTCAATCTCAAAATCGAAAGTTTTGAAGTTTTGTAAATTAATTATTTTATTTATTCTCAGCTGTGAAAAAAAGTCATTATTTAATTACAACTTTTAATATTTTTATTAGTTTAAATATTATGGACCCTATTTTCGAAAAATTACCTTAATTAATGAGAGGTCAAATGAAAATGTTTATGGGTATAAGGATATATATACTCGATTGAATACTTTGCAAGAAAGTTTTATAAACCAAAAGTTAGTTAATATATTTATAGGCTAATTTTTATCAACATTTTTATTTAATTATTCTCGAAATGTGATAAAATTTCGTTTTTGTTTTTTAATTTTTGCAACATGTTTAAATGTTATTTCTACTGAAATCATACAAATTATATTATTGATCAAAACATAGAAATTTGGAAGAATTTATAGCAAAAAGTCCATAATCTATTTTTGATAAAAAAAAAAAAATAACTTTAATCGAGAACACAATAATTAAAAAATTTTTCATTTTTTTCAATAAGTTTTAAACTCGAAAAAGTTATAAAATATAGTTAATCTAACAAAATGCATGCATAAAGTTAAGTACAATTATTTTATTATAAATAAAGTATTCTTCTTAGTTATCAAAAAAATAATTAAATAAAACATTTGTACTTGCAGTATAGAGCAGTCATTTGTAGCATATATCATCAATATATTTGTATATAGATTTTCTTAACGATTCTGCGATTCAAGTGTATTTCCTATCTATTATTATTCACTTCCATTTTTACAATTATAGTTATAAGTCATAATAATATGATTATTCATTTAAATAAACAAATGAAAATAAATTACTTTTCATTTTTTTATATAGAATGTTATTATAAAAATATTAACGCAACATATTTATATTTAAGTATTAGCAGCGCTATGATATGTTACAATATTGTGCCGAGTGTGAAGGCTGTAACTATAAAAGAAATAGTTACTTACTACCTTTGTGTTTAGCTTGTCAGTATAATAAATTATGATACCATAAAGATTAATAAACAAAAAAAATAGCCACTTCATAAATGTAATGCTTCATACAAAATATGAATGCAAAAACAATTTTGATAGTTTTTATACATAAAGAAATATAAAAAAGGCCAGAGGCGACAATTTTAAGAACTTCACACCCAATAAATTACATATAATTTTATGTTGCACTTAATTATTTGCCTACTTAGTAACTAAAAACCCTGTTAAAATTTTCTAATTTTTTAAAAATGAATTAATCTAACTTTTTAATTTCTTCCAAAAAAAAAATATTGTAAGACCGATTAAATTTAAACAAAAAGTAAAATCATCAAATACAGCAAGATTGAGGTATGTGCGAAATAAAAGTCATTTTGCTGTTGCTAGCTATATAGCTAAGAAATATTTTTTAGATCTCAAAAGCCCAACATTTGATAATAGGGCTGAAAGGCTTGTGTCAATTTTGATAATTGAAATTTGGCATACCACAATTAGATCAACGATTCCTACCTGGAAAGTCCAACGCCAAGAAACATCTTATCAATACTGCCATTCTAATACGTCGTATCCCACAAAATTCGATATATTGACTTTTTTTGAAAAATAAAATCACAACAATATTATATTAAGTCATATTAAAAATTTAAAGGTCAAATAGTTAAATAACTATTCTTAAATAAATATTTTCATCTGTTGAATCCCAAATCAATGTTAAAAATTAACTGTTTTTACCGTCTGCTGTAAAATTTTCTAAATGTCGGATACGACGTATTAGAATGGCAGTATTGTTATATTGCGTATCCTTAAGAGAGACCCTTGCCGAGGAGATTTACTCCTTGGAAAAAAATCTCCTGTTATAAAATTTATATGGAAGAAGAAATCTAAAAAAATTTAGGGTCAATCAAACTCGACATAATTCGCTTATACTTTTCAGCTTTGCAAAAGGCAAATTATAATTTTTAGATCCTTAGTATACTTTTGACGATAAGATTCGCACTCACCTAAACATTTGAGTCTAAATTTCTGATTTGATAATTTATTCATGTAATTTTTTTAAATTAAACAAAAATAATTTATTAAACTTATTATAAAATACAAATTCATATTATTCAACAATTATAAATGAAGTGAAATTCTATAAAACACAAAAAAAAAATTTCTAAACTTGATTTTCATTATAAAATCTCTTACGAAAATTAAAGAAACAAATAATTAGCACAGTCAATAATTAAAAATTTTTATGGTAAAATTAAATAACAAAAAATACTATTTTGAAGCCAACATTTTCTTCTCATTCAAATAGGAACATTAAAAATTATAATTGTTGTGGTTCACTTGTACCAAATATCTTTGTCATATAGTCGATAACTATACAATTGTAATTTTCTGAGCAAATTTTATGATTTACATATGGTATTCTACCCTTCAATTCGATCATTAAGTATAATAATTAAAAAATTATTATTATATTGATAATTGATAATATTTATTATTTTTTCCGTTTTATAGAAATAAAAACTTGAAAGATATGTATTTTCGTTTTATTCTCCCTAACATTCAGAATAATTTATTATTTTATTCTATCTCAAGTAGTAAAAATAGATTGCGTAGAATGTGATACGTAGCGCATGCATCTACAAAGATCCAGTATTAGATTTATACATATATTATAAGCAAAGTCCTCAGACTGAGCATTGTTAACAATATCTGGGCAATTCCAATACTACCCACTGGTATTGAGCAAAGTTTAAAGAAGAAATAAATTTGCAGACTTGGTATAATTTTACATGAGCGAAGTAATACCGTATTAATATAACGAAGAATAGAAAAGGCAATATTTACGGTAATGTAGATTACCTATTAGAAGAAATTGAGGTATTAATTTCGTTTAACAATTAATCACACTCGCATAACATACGTCTTGATTCAGTAATTTTATTAACAATTAAAAAAAAAACGAACCTTTTGGAAGTGAAGTTGTAGTGTAGATTTATTTTATTTTTATTAAATAATTACTTTGGAAATTTATGAATATTTTGAAAATTAATTTCTTCCCGGAAGATATAATATGAATCGCCTAAAACGATTTTATTACCTACAAATGGAAAAAAAATTGAAACTGGGAATAAAGTCCAAATATACTATTTATGAGCACACGTTTAAGATCATGTATGACCATACATGAGGATTAATTATATTGATGGTTGATTATATTCACTGATAAAAAAACTAGATTCAAGAGAAATAATCTCTCCGAAAATTTTTTTAGAAGAAAATTGCTTGTCCAAGAATTTCTTCCCTTATTAATTTCTTCATCTTGGTTCAAAAGACCAATATCTTCGATCGGTAACTATTATCACCTGATTTAAGAGTTTATTATCTTCGATTGATAATCAAATTCTTGAATCAAAAATAATTCTCAAAAACTAAAAAAATATTATTGATTCAAGGACTATTTTTTTGATTCAAAATAGTAAAAATAAAATTTTTAATTTTACTTATCCTAGAACGTATTTAAGATTTTATGTATCATTTGAAAACTGTAAAATTTTTTTTAGAAAATTTTCTACTTAACCAAGATTTATAATTTATTAAGTGGTGAGTTAATCTCTTAAAAATATTTTTCTTGAATCAATTAATTTTTTCCCTTCAGTAAGTAATCAGACATAGTTTTTTACCCGGAAAATTATTATCATAGCATGTTAAAATCTAATATCATTCACATTATCTCAAATCAGATCAACAGGTCGACTCGATTGGTATGTTAATTTGATTAAACCTTGCAAATTTATTATTTCAGTTGGAAACTAACTTATAGGTGTGATTCAGAAACTTTATCTTGAAGGAAATTGCACTTTTGAAATGTATACACATGTGTGATAAAATAATTGGCTACAGATACTAGTGTAAACATAATAGAGTGTGCAGGGTATTATCACCAGTTCGATTTTAGGGTCGCGTATGTAGTATCTCAATTGGTCAATTTCCACTATGCTAGTCGTATAATTACTCATATCATCCATGACCTTAGTAAGTGTATGCATGCATAAATTTCGAATCAACAAATAGTTTTACATATTCACTTTTCAAGATTATAAAGACATTTTAACGGTGCACGTTTTGCCCAAGTCGGCGAGCAATATTAAGATTACCCAAGTATTGTTGAAAATTCCTATATTACGAATTTCTTTCGTATATTTATACATTATTTAAATACTCATTCTTTTTAAGAGGTTCTCGCAGTAAAAACTTGTTCATTTGCTATATACTTAGATCACATCTGGAAATGAGTTTCATAATTCATTTTTACTTGTCTTCATTCATTTTTACCATTAATATTATTAATCATTTAGTCTAATTATTTAAAAATTATTATAACAAGTTAAAATGAATTTTGAAATCTCTATTTATTTATCACGTTGAGCAGACGAAACATAAATAAGATAAAACTGTTAAATAAAATTTAAGCGGAAAAAATTATACTCAAATAATATCAACTGATAATAAAAAATTTTTATAATTATTATACGAGTTTATATCAGTGATGATATTATTTTAGAATTAAAATTTTCTCCTTTAATAAAATAAAATACTTATAATAAAATAAAAAAAATACAATATTAACAATAACATAGATTCATACTCGTTCACTGTAGATCTTCTTCACATTTGGGAATGTCAAATATTTCAGCAAATAACGGTGGTAATTTGAGCTTTGCCCAGTTTCTTCGAAACCAATCAAGTAAGTTAGCATGTCGTGAACCAAGTGCTCTTAGTTCCGGTATCCTTTGAGCTATACTAACCCCTGATGAAGAACCACTTCCAGGAACAGTATTATTTGTAAGAGAATGATTTCTATCATTTTGAATTCGTAATCCTTCTAATAAGCGATCTTGCAACTTTTGCACCGCTTTAACATCGTTCAGACCTTGTCGTTCACTTAATAACACAGCACCGGAAAATAATCCCAACTCAGCGTCAGATAGCTGGTAAGAATTTAAAGATGTAGTGAACTGCAATAACGACATCACAAAATCTGGCTGAAATTAAAAAAAAAAATAATTCAGTCTATTTTTGTGTATAAACGTGAAAAAATTACAACATTATAAATATTCAAATTTTATTTTCAATTTAAACGTATTCGCTAAACACGAGCAAAGTTCGATCGGAATTATTCGGCTAATTGAACTAGATTGAATTTTAATAGCAAATAAATTTGTTCTCTCACCTCGTACATCAATTCAATTTGTTGTCTAGTAATATATGTCCCATCTTCAAAAGTCATTGAAGTTTCAGTAGTCATTTTCGAAATATGACACAGCCATACTTCGAAAAAGCCAACTTTAATGAGTATTAACTGATCGTCTTGAGTCAACTCACAAAAACCTGGCACTCGTTTCGCGAATTCCACAACCCTTTGAACCGAAGGCGTCACTCGGGCCGCGAATTGTTGCCATAACCAAATCCGTTGAGTTTCTACAGTCTCAGCAGTAGAGGATGCAGCTTCAGGATCTTCCGGACTTGTTGGCTGAAAATGAGTAAAAAAAAAAAAAGGATGAAAAAACAAAAAATATGTGAGAAAAATCGCAAAATTAAAAATTCTTGGATTTTTAAACTAAATTTGAGGAATCTCATAAGAAATTTTAAATTGTGAATCAATTCATTAAAAGATTTAACCAATCACGTTTATATGCGCACTATAAAAGAAAATTACCTGATTTAAATGGAATATATTTTAAAATTTTAATCTTATTTTATAATGATTAATTTTTTTTATTCAAAAAAATTAACTTGATAATTATGAAATTAAAATTCTTGGGTGAGTAACAAATTTATTAGAAGGATTTCACTGTCACTAAAGATTCTCGGATTTCTGCTACTTTTTATGTCATAAAAAATATCAAAAAAATGATTGATCCTGTAGTTCAACCCTGGAATTTCGCGCTATTTCCAAGCTTAAAACACGCGAACAATATTAGATTACAAAGTTTTTGAGCTCTTCTAACTCTTACAAACACACAGGGAAAAAAAATGGAAAATTACATTATTTAATGTAAACGTAGCGCTCTGTATAGAAAACTAAAAATTTCAGTTTCAGATTGTAATTATTACAGATTTTATAAGAATTCCATTGTAGAATGTAATATTTACATTTTAATGTAATAAGTACAACTTGAAACTGTAATTTTTCCAGTTTTTTATACGGAGCGCTACGTTTACATTAAATAATGTAATTTTTTCATTTTTCTTGTTTCCGTGCAATCGTTATTCATTTTCGAGCTCCTGAATTTAGTACTTGTTTTAGTAAAACACTTTTTTAAAAATTTTGAATCATAAATCTCGAATGAATCAACCGATTTTGATGCAGTTTGCAGCATTCAATGCAATTTTTTAAGCACAAAAAGATAACTTATTTTTTGAGAATTAATTCGACGAGAAGTTTCGAAGTTATGTACAAATAAGAGTTTTAACATTTTTTCGACAGCGAAATCTCCTAAAAGAATATACTGATTTTAAAGCGGGAAGTCAAAATTCTTAAATGTCTTTTAGAGAAGGTTGAAGCAAAATTTCATTTTTTGCAAGATTTTTTCGGTATTTTGAATGAAAAAACTCTTGAACCCAGAATATCAAGTTTTTAGAATAAAACAAAATAATTTTTAATTTCCCGTGTAAAACAATTGCAAAATTCCTCCGGTGATTCCGCTGCAAATTCTGAGAAATTCATATTTTGATACAAATACAAATTCTAAAAAAATCTGGATGAAATCATAGAAAATGATTTTATCAAATTAATTTAGTAATAATTGTGCGACAAAATTGATTATAAATATGACATTTCAAGCTTAGTAAAATTTTTTTTTGTCCAGGATTTTAGCCGGTTTTCGATAGAAAATTTAACAAAGTATTTTATACGAATTTACGAAATTATGGTACGTTGATTAATTCATTACTGACTTTTCAAAGATTCTCAGGACAATCTCGGAGGGAAAATCCCGGAGGAAACTTTGTGGAACTCTCCCAATCTCAATTCCATAAAGATTCTAGAAAAATTCTGTAGAGTTTTGTCCGGGATTTCTTCAAAATTAGAAGAGCTGTTCTTGGATAAAAATTTTAATTGTATCGATCAAATATAATATAATCTTGAATAAAGTAAAAATACACGGCGAAAAAAACATAAGGATTTTTCCTATTTTTGCATAGGAAAAATTCCTATGTTGATTTAGAAATTTTTCCAATGTTAACATGGGATATTTTTCTTTATTAATATGATAGAAATATCCATGTGACATAGGAAAAATTCATTTATCACTAAAATTTATGAAACTTAATTTAATAATTACAAATTTACATAACAATTTTCTCATTCGAGCAATTTCAGATTATTTGAAAGTAAAAGCGTGATATACAGTCAGTTTGTGATAAAAAAAATTCGAGGAAATTTTTTTCAAATTTTGCTTTACATTTCGAAACAATTAAAAATTCAGCAAATTATGGACGGTGTGGCTTAAATTGCCATAACTTTTTCAAAAATTGACTTATCGGGACGTTTTTTTTTTTTTCAAAATTTTTTTTTATTAAATGTTCTTTTTGGGAAAAAATAGAAAAAAAATTATTCAAACCTTTCTTTATCATTATTTTTTAGATTTTCCGAAAATAGTCTGAATTTCTCGATGATAAAAATTTTTAATGTCTTTTTTCTTTCTTTCACATGAAACTTTGCCATTTTCTATAAATATCCTGAAAATTTCAGAATGGTGTTTTTTCGATTTCTATTTTTTTTCATGTCATAAATGAATTTTTCCTATGTCACATGGATATTTCTATCACGTTAATAAAGAAAAAATTCCCATGTTACCATTGGAAAAATACGAAAAATCCCTATGTTTTTTTCGCCGTGTAGTTATGAACCTAAAATACTGGTCTCTCAAGCCAAGGTGATGAGATTTAAAGCAAGAAATTCTTGAACTGAGACAACTGGTCTTCAAAATACGCTTCTTGGATCAATTTCTTCTGAACCAAGATAGTATTGCTATTAATGACCAAATAAATAGTTATTAAACAAAAGATAACTTACGTACCGGTATAACCATTGGTTTTCGTACGAGACTCTTCGTAGATTCATCAGTAAAGACACAGTGAGCATGATGAGCTTGTGAAACTTGAAGAATAACATCGTAAACAGCCAATTGCTTATTATCAGCGTCCGACTGATCAGCTTCAACCACAGTCGCCGCCGGTATTCGGACAATCACATTTTGACTACTATTAATACCATTGCAGTTGTTATTATTGTTTATTACACTATTGTTATTATTATTTATATTAGTACTATTATTATTATTATTACTATTATTGTTATTATTGTTACTACTACTATGATTTATATTATTATTATTACTATTGTTATTATTGGTAATATTGTTGTTGCTGCTGCTGTTGATGTTGTTGGTATTATTATTACTATTACTATTATTGTTATGGTTGTTATTATTACTATTATTATTGTTCACACTACTGTTAACTGTATTTGTCGAACTATTATTGTTGTTGTTATTATTGTTGTTATTATTATTGACGCTGGAACTAAGTTGTTGATTTGAAATTGTTGTCGTTGAAATAGAGTCGTCGGATCCGCGTTCTCGAGATCGTTTCGGTACTCGACCATATCGGACCGCTGAAAAAAAATTTTATAGTAAAATAAATGAAACTCATTAATTATACTGATAAAAAAATTAAGTTGATTCAAAAGAAGAAATCTTCAACTAATAAAATTATTTCAAAGAATCTCGTAGAATAAAATCAAGCGGGAAAATCTTGAGTCAAGTAAAATTTATTTGAATCAAGAAATTTTTTGCTTGATTCAAGATAAATACATTTTTTTGGTTCACGACTTTCTTTTTTAATCAAATTAATTTTTTTATTGAAAGATTAATATGTACTAGCAACCTTTAGTCACTATGCGACTGTTGAAATTTACGGATTATGAATAAGAAAACTTTGGTTTAATGATTTTTTAATATTTCATTGATTATTTAAATTTTTTCAAAAATTTTCAAATAATTTTAATAATACGTGAATAAATGACTGAAAATTACATTTCATGATAAATATATAAATCATACACAAAAGATTTTACCATTTTTATAATTTATACCGTGAATCTGCCATAAATATATTAATTGAAAAAAATTAAAAAAAAAAAGAATTATCACTCAGATTTGGCTTTAATTGATACTATTAAGTCATAACTGGCATGATAAAATCATATCAGATCATATCAAGAAATTATAAACGGGCATATCAGAATATATCAACAAATTATATATAGATATATCAAATTATATCAGCCCAGATCAAATTATATCAGGTCAGATCAAGCCATATCAGGCCTGATATGGCCAATTTTCATATCAGATCATATCAGGACCTATTAAAAATTATACATGGACATATCAGGCCTGATATGATTATATCAAAAATTTTTTTATTATATCAAGTTTGATTAGAATATTTTTTCACGAGTAATATTTCGATAAAATTGACAAACTTAAAAATGTTTCGAAAATGAAAAAAAATTTTCAAACACCCACAACTTTGAAATTAACAGACTGATTTTTGTGACCTTCGAACTTGATCTTGGTATTGCTTCATAGAATAAGCCCACAAAATTTCATAAAAATCGGTTAAGAACTGTGGGCGCAATCCTTCCGACATGCCGCGTTATATCACATATATACACGAAAAGAAATTTTCTTTAAAAATTACCGTTAAATTCAGTGTAATCGTGAGACATAATGCGGCCCTTTTCTATATTACCATTTTTTAAATAAAAATTACGGAAAAATTTAATTATTTTGTGGTAGACTTCATAAAATTTACCGAAAACTCAATAAAATTTACAGTAGACTACGGTAAAATTTGTTAAAAAAAATTAAAAATTATCTCACTTGCCGATAAATGATTAGCTCGTGCCATTCGTCCCACGATTACCGTGAATTTTACGGTAATTTTTAAAGAAAATTTCTTTCAGTTTATAGATATACACTAGACGACCCGGTGAACTTCGTATCACCTACATATATTTATGAAAAGTACAGTCAAAACTTAATACAAAATTTTTATTTACATCAAATTCAACACACACAGAAAGAAAAAAAGTTTTGAGTCAAGCGTAAATTTTCTTAAGTCAAGAAAATCTTAAGGAAGACTGAAAATTTTTTGAATAAAGTTAAAATTTCTTGAAAGAAGTTAAATTTTTTTAAGTAAAGAAAATTTCTTCTTGCTCCAAAATAACTTCGATCTTCCTTATAATTTTCTTGGATCAAGAAATTTTTTTTTTCTGTGCAGTTATAAACTTCATAAGTCTAAAGCTTTCTGATGGACTAAATTTTTTATCATTTTTTGCTGTGCGTAAATATTTAAAGATGATGGTTTTCCGACTCACGAACACGCGACGTATAATTTTCCATGCACGAAACAGGGAAACTCCGATTTGATTTCGCAAATTTTCAACGACTAGCCTGGCGATTTATTTATGGTCGTCATGATCAGTGCGATTTGAACGTGAGATAGCTCGTCCCACAATAACATAGAATTAATAAATGAAATATACTTACAATCCCGTGACATTCCGACTGCCAGGCATTTTTTGAATCTGCAGTACTGACAACGATTTCTGTTTAATCTTATCACTAAACATTTTCCATCTCGCAAACATCGATACTCGATCTGCTTTTGAATACTCCTTCGGAAGAAACCCTTCAAGAAAAGTACAATTTTCGTTAGCTGTTATAAAATTAAGGTAACTAAGTATGCCGTAAATTGGTTCTAAACTTAGTATTATACCAACCACTTATTGTACTGATTAAATTATAATCAACCAACCGGGTATAATTAAAGTTCGACAAAATCAGAAAAAAAAAATTACCTTACAACCCTCGCAACTTGTAACACCATAATGAAATCCACTGGCTTTGTCACCGCAAACCTTACAGGGTACGAAACTTTTGGCAGGAGTTGAACTATTTGAATCTGCTGCTACATAATGCTGCTCTGAAATTAGGAAAAAATTATTTAGCGCAAGTCTATGAATTTACTATCGCGTATTTGGAAGGATAAAATGATTTTTATCGTAATTATCTAACTGGGTATACAAAATTACAAATCTTATCAAAAGTATTTGAAAATTGAAAAACAAGTATTCCGAAAATATTTCTTCACACAATTTTGAGTTGAAACGATGTCTTCAAGACTATACTGTTACAACTTATAATGTTTATCCATAAATGAATAACCGTACAATGTGAAATGTACAAAAGTATAGAAGATTATTTTTATTGTTCATTCACACACATACATTGAATCATTTGTTAAAGTGTCAATAGATGTAATTACATTTTACCAATGGCTTAACGTAACTTGAACAAGCATTATAATATGCCTGCTTTATAGACCCAGGAACATCGATATTACTTTCACCGCCTCTCTTTCATATTATTATGTTTGTCATCGGTACAAAACAGACAATACGTCCTCGTTATTCTGATCAATCATCAATATATATCCATGTATTTTTTTTTCGTCACCCATTACCTAATTGTCCCATGTATAAAACCAATTATTCAGTGAATATTATTAAAACAAACCTTACAAAAAAATAATGATAATCAGATGCATAACAATATTTCATACAAGCAACCTGGGAAATTAGGAATTATTAATGAAATACTTTGATTTAATGGCTCTGTTCAAGTTTACTATTACAAGATTTTGTACATAAGAAAATAATTTTGAAGGACTTTATCTTCTTAATATTAAGACGATAATTAATTTGAGTAGAAAAATTCTTAAATTACAAAATTTCCTCTGTTTAAGTAAATTTTACTTGATTCAAGACGATGAAACTCTTCAAAATTATTTTCTTGGTTCAATAATTTTTCTCATGATTAGTTATTTTTTTTTTTTTTTTTTTTTCAGTGTATCAAAAACTGAAAGTGACTATATTCTCTCTGAAGAATATATATAAGAAAATAACGCAAAGTATACTAATCTAGGCTCAGTCCTGCTTGGTATCCGACTAGAAATTACTTTGGGATTATTCAGGATATACATCTGGACCTGATTGGGTCACGAAGAGGCACGTCCAATTGGGAAATCCCTATAAGGGCCTAATTAGCCCCCAATTGAGATATCCCAACGTAAAAATTGTAATTTTTATTCAGTTTTTCCCGATAGGGCCCTGTGTGGGACCTAAATGGGAAATTCCAATGCAAAAATGAGTAGTTTGATTCAGTTTTTCCCAATAGGGTCCTATGTGGGATATTAATAGGAAATCCCAACGTAAAATTAAAAATTATTGTTGTTTTTCCCAATAGGATCCTGTGTGGAACCTAAGAGGGATAACCCGTTGAAAAATAAAAATAAAATTGCTAAGTTCTCTCAAGTGGCATCTGTATGGGACCAAAGAGAATTTTCTCAACATAATGTAAATATTGCATCGATAGGTTTTCCTAACTGGGCTCGTAATAGAACCCAATTAGGATAACCCAACTTGTGAATAGATCTAGAAGAAATATATACTTACGAAATTTGAACGGAGCCAATGATATTTTGTAATATTTTTAATCTCAATATACATAGATTGGGTACTTTTGAAATAAATTCAAAAACTAATGTTGCTATGACAGAATCAATTCTTAATAATTTAATGAAAAATGTCCCGTAACAGATTTATAGAACCAAAAAACTATTCAAAACTGCTCCAAAAAATTTAACACAAAAATTGACTATAATTGAAAAATATTTATGAAATCAGGAAAAGGCACAAATCTAGTTCAAGACCTTCTCGATGGTACTAAATTTAACTATGAACATCCCTTTGAAAATAAAACTATGCCCGTCACTTTTGCCGAAAAAAATATCAAATCGTAAAAAGATACGAATTTAGGTTACGACTTTTTTCATGGTATTAAATTCAACTATTGACACCCATTTCATATAAAGATGTGCCCGTAACAAAATTTTGTTTAATCTTTTAATTATATAGATTTATAGATTTAATTATATAGACATCTTCTACATTTTCGTCTGAAAAAAAAAAAATTTATAAAAAACAAACGTTTTAGTACACGAAAAAATTTTTAATTCATATGCTTTTTAGATAGATTCCATAGAAATCAATCTTTTGCATTGGTCCTCATATCGGAATTTACTCGGAATTTTGTCGTAATATCTCTTAACTAGTAGAATAAAGCTCAAAAATAACATTATTTAGAAAATTTATATATGCATATATTATGGAGGGTAGAGGAAAAATTACCTCTAATTTGACGTATATAACGTTAACTTTTTCATATTATTCGTTGCTTTATCGACGTTAAGAGTTCAATTGAACCCTTTTCAGGCAATGAGTAATACAACCTACTTATGCATGTTAAAATAAATTTCATTCAATGTCAAACGAAAGTTATTAAGACAAGATGATCATTCATCCTATGAAATCTACCTTCCATTTCAGGTGTAGCCGAATGGCGTTCTTTTTAATCTTTAAATAATTTTTTAATTACATTGGACTGTCCAAGATGATGAAAAATTAAATTAACTACCATCGAAAATGTTGACTTTTTCAAAAATTTTTTTTATACAAACCTTCTCCGGACAATTTTAAAGACTGTTTTTCGAAATTTTGAAAAATTCTGATTTTTTTTAAACGCCCTTTTGGCTACAGACCGGCAATTTCCTAAAGCCAAAAAGGCGTATATCTTAAGATACGCCCTTTTGACGTTAGTTCGTGAAAATTTTTTTTTGTGCAGATCTTTACGTTTTTAGCGATTCTAAAAAGAATGACAAAAAAATTTTTTTTTGTACGCCCTTGTGGCATGGAACCCTATCTAACCGCTGTAGTACGCCCTTTTGGCACTTGGCACGCGATATAAAACACAATGAATAAACAAATTTAATCCAGAGCAAAATTCTAATTATTAAGAGCTACTCCAAAAACTTATCATAAGAATTTAACTATATTTAAAAATTATATGAAGCCTTGAAATCGCATAAATTCAGGTCAAGCTTATTCTGATGAGACTAAATTGAACTAAAAATAAAAAATGTAATCATATGAATACGCCGGAGATTAAATTTTTCTTATTCTCTCAATTATTTTGAAAACTAACTAGACATTTAGCGGCAAGTTTCTCTAATTTAATCTATGAATTAGAAAAGTCGCGGACGTATGTTAGTTTCGAACACGGAACCTCTCGACTATCGATTCAATACGCCGCTCGTTGGTTCAAGTCACGTATGTTGTTATGTAATGCTTGTTTGATTCATTTAGATTAAAACGACATGATGTTTTCTATAAAAATGTTAACTAATCAATTTAAAATTTTTTTTAGTTGATTCAGTAATCATTTCTCTTTTTAAAAAAATTTTTATTTCATTTATATATTTATTAAGGTAGTTCATTCATGAATGCAGAATTCCAAGAAGTTATTGCAATTTGAAATAAACCTAATAAAATAGACAATACATGTGCTGTTGAAATTTATAGTCAATTGACGGTATCAAATATGAGATAATTCTAATTATAAATTACATTTTAGCACATTTAGCAGGCGGTATGGAAAAAGAGTGAGAAAATCCTAAATTTTTGTGATTATGGCATTAAAAGAATTTTATGATCATTTCAAGAAACTGATATTTGTGAGGATAATAATATATTTATAATATTATTAAGAGGAAAAAATAGTACAAACTATATGTTCATAAGTGAATTAGGCGATAATAGAGCACATAACTTTCGCGCGTTTGCGCTCAAGGTGTACAATAGATAGGGGAAAGGGGGTCAATTGAACCAAAAAAAGTTTAGTCATTTTTTTCTATTCGAATTAAAACTAAATAATAATTTTTTTTTCTTGGAATGGTAGTTTATTATGTCTACTATCATCATCAATACATAAATTAGTCAATAAATAACGTGAATTTTTAAAAATTATTAATTTATCCAAACGCGTCGAATGGTTCAATTGACCCCCGCTCGGGGGCAATTGAACCAATAATATTTAAAACTCAAACCCGAACTTTTAATAAATAACATATTAATTGTTACTTGCTAATATTACTGTTGCACATTTTTAATGCACAGATATTATATTAAATAAATTAAAAATCAATTTAAAAATAATTTTTATTATAAGTTCAGTTCATCAAATTGTTAGGTTATTTCCCTGAATTTTTTCATGTAGAGTGAAGATGCGCGCGCATGTCCCATGCTTCTCCGTATGGTTCAATCGTCCCCGAGACTGCTGGTTCAATTGACCCCATATAATTTTATAACAATTAATAGTAAATAATCAAAAAATAAACTTTTATATCACTATAAACAAAGTTAAGGATTATAAAGTAAAAGTATATACAACGACTACAATTCAAACTTTATCAATTAATTCAAAAATTAAAATATTATCAAACAATTTGTCACCAGCCGAAAAAAAAGTTTACATGCCTAAAAATAAAAAAATCTCAATTTTTCAAAATTTATTAATCGCAATGATTTCAAATTTTGATCATATCCGAGTTTAACATATTAGAATCTAATTCTAAGAGCATGAAGCGTTTTTTCAATTTTTTAATTCGAATGGTTCAATTGCCCCGTGGTTCAATTAACTCTTTTCTCCCCTACTTGTGATAAAAAAATCATTTATTTGAGTTTTAATAGCACTATTTTCAGATTGCTGCAATAACTAACTTCTTAGCAATAATACTCATATGATTGAAATTTATAATCAATTAAGTTATACTCATATCAAAAAACGTATGTATCAAGAATTATATTCTTGAGTTCTGTACAACTAGCAATAGACAATAATTTATGATAGCATTTATCCGACCGCTTTCTCAATGCACTTTCTACTGTTGATCTCGATGAGACATAGAGTTTCTATCTTTCGACCTTTTTGAATATTTTCTAATATATATACTTTACATTATAACTCTACATTTGATCATCATATATAACCAATATAGAAGACGTATACACTAAGTTCGCAAGTTGCATTGGAAATAATAAGATTATTTAGGATAAAATATGGTGAAATCGAACAAGTAAGCTTTAGGACTTGAAATAAAGATCGAACAGGTGTTATGAAATAAGAACCCGGAAGCATGACTAAGCATAAACTTAAGACTTAATTAGTCTGGTCGATTTAGACGCTAATCTCAACTCTCTCGTTTTCTTTATTCCCTTCTCTTTTCTTATTTAATCGCGTAAAGAGTATACAGAAATACACTCATAACATTATGTCACGTATTCGCGGAGACGTTTGCACTTTAAATTCCTACAACTGCTTCAAGCCATCATTCTACGTGTTTTACTTCATTTTCTTCTAACATTCATGTCATATTTTTTTTATTATTCACACCCAAAAATTTTTTAACTTTGAATTATTTTAATAGTTATCTAAAATTGCGCCTCTGCCTATTTTTGGTCGTTGCAAAAATAAAATCGAGACTATTTGAGGTATATTGCCGAAATTTTCAAACTTTAAAAATTTTTTTTGTAATCATTTAATTTTTCGATGCGCATCAAAAAATTTCATAAGATAATTGACAAAGCAATGTATCACTTTAAATTTATTGATCAAAAATGAAAATTTAAATTTGTGTACTTTTCAAAGGTAAAAAGTTGACCAACACAGAAAGAAAAATTTTTCGGCTGAAGAGCAAAATTCTTGGCTCAAAAAAATTTTCGGGTGCCTGAAAGAAGACCGAAGTTGTGTTGACCGAAGTAAAAATTTTTGTGGAAATTCTATTCTTGGTGGAAGTAATTTTTTCTTAATTCAAATTATCATAACTTGATACAATAAATTTTTATATTTGATCAAAATTTTTAAATACTTTAGGGAAGTAGCACCACCTACTTCAGCTAAGAAAAAAATTTTGTCACCTTGAGAAAATTTTTTTCTTGAATATTTGATACCCATTT
This sequence comes from Cotesia vestalis, assembly GCA_000956155.1. Classification (NCBI taxonomy): domain Eukaryota; kingdom Metazoa; phylum Arthropoda; class Insecta; order Hymenoptera; family Braconidae; genus Cotesia; species Cotesia vestalis. The sequence continues at coordinate 46,500 of JZSA01003237.1, forward strand.
TATACTATTTTAGCGTGCAATTTTACATATTGAATGAAAAAAAATGATTCAATATTATTTGATCTTCCAATTTGACATGTTAGTCAATAAAAATATTAATGAAAATTTACTATTGAGATATTTATTTTTTTGGAGCAAGAGAGAAATTTTGTCAAGGCAAGAAAATTTACTTCTACCAAGAACAAAATTTTTTGGAGCAAGAGGCTAAATTTTCTCAAAACAAGAAGATTTTCTTGACTTAAATCAATTTTCTTGCATCAAGATACGTATTTCTTAAAGCAAGAGAATTAATTTTGTTGGAATAAGTGAAATTTCTTGTGTCAAAAAAAAATTTTTTTTTGCTCAAGAAAATAATTAGAAAGAAAAATATTTTCTTGACTTAAGTGAACCTTTTTTTCTGTGAACGTAAAATTTATTCACTAGCAGAAAACGTATATTGATTCAAGAGAAATGTTTTTTGATTTATTTTGAAGACAATCGGTGGTCTTGGATTGAAAACAAAAACTAAGTCCACACTAATAAAAAAATTGACTTGCCAAAATCTTGAACCAAGAAAATGATCATCTTGAGTCAAGAGAATAAATTCTTGAGTTAAGAAATTATTCTTGGTCTAAAAAAATTTTCTTGTTTCAAGAATTTATTCTCTTGACCAAGAAAATCATTTTCTTCAAAAAATGTGTCATTAATATTTATTGAGAATATACTTTATTGTCTCAAGAATTGGACAGATTGATTGAAATAGATTTTGTTTAATTCAAGTAAAGCAATTCGTATATATATATCATAATAAAGGCAAATATTGATATTCTACAGTCAATAAATTAATTATTTAAATGACTTAGTTCAATAAATTCTTATGCCAAAAAATCCTTGTGAGAACACTATTTCTTCTTTTTGTTCGGTGTACTTCAATAATTTCTTGCCTTGAATCTCGTCATCTTGGCTTTAGAGACTATTATCCTTAATCGATAACTATTGTCACTTGATTCAAGAGTATATATATTATCTTAAGTTGATGTAAGCAAATTCTTTATCCGAGAATAATTCTCCAAAACTAATAATAATTTTATTTTATGTAAGATCATTATATTTTGAGGATAAGAATTAGATTCTTCATTCATAATAGCAAAAAATCTTTTTAAAAAACTAAATTTTTATTTATTAGCATATTCTAAAATTGTTTTTATGATACAGAAAGTATTAAAAATTCTATAGAATTTTTAGTTTGGATTTCAATCTAGAACAATTTTGACCACCTGTCTTAATCCAAGGTGAAAAAAATTTTGGACAAAGAATATGAATATCTTTTCTGAATAATTTTCTGCTGATTTAATAATTTTAATTTATTGATTTTTAAAATTAAGAAAACGGAATATTTTGAAACAATAGTGAAATTTTGAAGTAAAGATTTATTTTCTTGAAATAGTGTTTTTTTTTTTTCAGTATTGAAGTTAACTTTTATCTAATAATAATACCAATGTGTTGTACAATTAATATACAGTATTTTCACATTACGTAATGGCCGTAATAGGTCGATGGATAAGGAGCGGTGAATGTTTTTTCTCTTGGAAATGGATTAGAAGTCAAAAGGTTGATGCCAGGAATAAATTGCTATGATAAGTTCATTCTGAGTATATACATCGAAGTACAAAAATAAAGTAAAAATAAAAAGAGACGTATATATATGTAAAGTCTACACAGAAGAGTTTTACTTATAGCTACTTGCTATTTTTTTTTTTTTTATCCAAATAGGCACTTGATCATCTATTGTAAAAGGTTACAGCTTTAGACAAGAGCCTTTCGGAAGAGCTTAATGAGCATTTACATACATATTTGCCATACAGATTACATTACATGATGAATTTATTATTTTCCTTTTTCTTCTTTTTCTATGCAATCACATAGATTCAAGGAGAGAAACGAGAAAAAAAATCGCAAAAAGTTTGTGTTTTTAGATTGTATACATTATAAATATTAATTAATGGAGGCTTAATTGGTGATGATACTATCATGAAGAATATATAAGCAGCTGGAAGTAGTATAGAGGAATATTACTATTATATAGCAATAGGGAATGGAAGAAATAAAAGGAATAAGTCATAGAACGGTAGACTGAAGCGTGTTAGTGAACAAGGAGAGAAAAAAGATAAGCGGAAGAGAAATAGAATAAAGGAACAAAGTGGTGAAACATCGTGTTGTTTTTTTTTTTGCTCTGCTGTATATAACTCTTCGCAACGGCCATCGACCTTCTCTTGTTATTCATTATTTTATAACTATTTTTATTATTCACGTACTTTATATTTAAAACGTTATTTATATTGCTTTTAGATATTTTTGAGTATTGGTGCCTATGACATTACTTCATTAAAATAATATGTATGCTATCTGTATATCCATTTCCCATTCATAAATATCATGTACTTGGTGCAAATTCAATAAAATAATAATAAAACGAAGCCTCCATCAACATTTCTAAAAAAATAAAATATGCGATTTCGACTAATTACCCTATCAAGGTATTCAATCTCCGCTTAACTCAATAAATATTTTTTGAGCAAAAAATCCTGATAAATAGATGAATACAACTGTAAATTTTTCTTATAGTTAGGATATAACACGAAGATCCCATGTTCGATTGTCCGGCATAGATAAGCATCCGTAAATAAGTACAACGACCCTGCCAGAGCAATTATTATCGTTAACGGAAAGTGGAAAATAAAAGGAACGAAAAAGTAAATAATGCTACTTTTCAAATCATAATAAAACACCTTAAACGGTGTTGTTTTTTAATTTTTCTATTGTAGTTGTTCCTTTCCTGGTTGTTGTTTCTTTTCCTTTTTTCTTCGTTTTCCTTGTTCATTTTGAAATTTTTATTTTTGATTTTTTAGTTTTCATTTTTCAGTTTTCCTTTTCCCTTTCATAGTTTCCCTTTTCATTTGTCAGTGTGCCTTTTTAGATTAATATTCCTTTTCCTATTTTTCGTTTTCCTTGTTCATTCTTTAATTTTAATTTTTTTTTTTTATATTTCCCTTTTTATTTGTTAGTATTTCTTTTTCTATTATTGTTCCGTTTCCTATTGTTGTTGTTCCTTTCCCTTTTGTTCTTTCTTCTCCTTCTTGTTTTTTTTTTTTTTTCGTTTCTATTGTCTGTTCTTCGTTTAATTGTTGTTTTTTTAAATTTTTCTTCTCCGTTTTTTATTTTACCGCTTCTTTTTTTTCTCAATTTTCAAAAGTTATTGGTTTTATCCCTATTGCGAATATCGTGTGCTCCTCAAATTGCGACAATTTTTGGACGCCTCGACTAATTAAAACGCAACTTACGGCATTCCAAAGAGATCTATTACTTTATTGTCCTTCGATTTTGTGTAAATTTAAACCATTCCAGCCAGATTGATTGAAAGAACTCTCAAAAATAAATTTTTCGTTTCCATTCCTTACTTTTAATTGAGGAGTTGAGTTTCAAAGGAGTATCTTTTCATTTTTGATTAATCGAAACAAAAAACTGGTTATCTCTAATTATAAATATTTTTATTGAACTTTTTTAATTTAGCTATGAAGTGCTATCGGTTATGAAGCTACAATTCGATTCTCACTTAGAAATCTTTATAATTTTCCAAGTAATTAATATTTAAAAGTAAAGAAAACTGCTTTTTTAAAATATAAAAAGATACCCTTCTGAAAATCAACTCCTCAATTGTCTTTTTGTTAGCGCTTCTTTACTATTTATTCTTAATTGTTGTTTCATTAAGCTAAATTGGTAGAATAGCTCATAAATGTCAGCAATTTGAAATTTTTAAAAAAATTTAAATTACTAAACGTTCGCTATTTAAATAAGCTTTTATTTCTATATGGGGTATTCCATGCCAAATCGACCACTCTTGAACCCGACCCCTTTAGATTTAGCTGAAACTTTTCTATTCTTTTCTACCTTTTGAAAAACATTTTTGAGAATTTTTTCAAATTTTTTTATAGAACCCAAAAAAAGTTATGAATTTTTCAAAAAAATGGCTTATTCATTTTCAAATAACCATAACTTTTTTGGAAATAGACCTTTGGGTACTTTTTTTTTTTCAAAATTTTTGTTTTTAAATGTACTTTTTGAATAAATACAAAAAAAAAATTAAATACGATAAGTTGGACAAATTATTCGTGTTTTTCGAGTAAAATCGTTTTTTTCTCAAAGTATGTCATTTTTTTTTTTATTTTTTTTTCTCAAAAAAAA
>JZSA01003238.1:0-50433 GCA_000956155.1 Cotesia vestalis
TTTTTTTTTTTGTATTTATTCAAAAAGTACATTTAAAAACAAAAATTTTGAAAAAAAAAAAGTACTCAAAGGTCTATTTCCAAAAAAGTTATGGTTATTTGAAAATGAATAAGCCATTTTTTTGAAAAATTCATAACTTTTTTTGGGTTCGATAAAAAAATTTGAAAAAATTCTCAAAAATGTTTTTCAAAAGGTAGAAAAGAATAGAAAAGTTTCAGCTAAATCTAAAGGGGTCGGGTTCAAGAGTGGTCGATTTGGCATGGAATACTCCATATAGTTACGAAGTTTTCTAAACCAAAAATTCTCTATTTAATAAAATTTAATTTTTTTATTTATTTTAACGATTCTGCAAGTTTTTGATTGCTTTGTAAAATCTACTTCCATGCCAGCTGCCAACAATCCTTTTTTTCTGTTTTCATTATTTTCTAATTAATCTATTAAGTTTGAAAAATATCATCAATTATAAAAAATGAATATATTTTGCTTTAAACGAAAATCAGTAATAAGCAAATATCAGATAAACTTTCAAATTGAATATTTATGAATTCATATATATATATTCCGATAAAATAATTTGTATATAAGTTAGGTGAAGCAAGAAAATAAGCAAAAAGACTTGTTTCTCCCGCGCACTTTCACTAACTAAAAAGAATACTCACGACGAGAGTTCTCAATAATCCCCTTATCTAACTTTAACTTCGACGTAATTTACCGGTTTAATAAACAATTCGAGATAAAAATCTAAACTATCTATCGTAATTGCTTGAGAAACATACATCATTAATTATACATGCATATACTAATTCATTTTTGCGTATTTTTCCAATGTACAGACAAATAAAAATAATACGGGATGTAAAATTAACATTAAACAACATATTGATTTTGAATTATGACAAGTTTAATAATCTTATACTTATCTTCCTTAATTCTCATGGATTACGCTTCATAAAAACTTGTCTAACATTATTCTAACGTTTCCGCTCTATGGGGTATGAAATAAAGACCGTAATATTTATAAAATCACTTTGATCTCTTCTTAATGGTAAGCGTATTTGGGAAATAGAAAAACAACAGATTAATAATAAAAACGTAGCTTCTGAAACTCCAGATTTTTCGTTACTGATAAATTTTAAACTAATAATTTATTTATTGACCTAATTCAATGCATGCATGTTTAATTAATTTGACACTTCAATGTTGAAACATCAACTAAATCATAAATAATAAATTTGTGTTAAATACCTATAGAAAAAAAAATTAACTTAAATCAAGAGAAAAATCCTTAAACCAAAAAAATAATTTTGAAGAGTTTCATTGTCTTGGATCAAGACGAAAAATTCTCGGATCAAGTAAAATTTACTTAAACCAGGAAGAATTTCTTAGTTTAAGAATTTTTCTATTCAAATCAAGAAGATGAAATTCTTTAAAATTATTTACTTGATTCAAGTAAATTTTTTTTTCTGTGTAATACTTTATTGTGTTGATTTGGGATAATTAACACGAAAAAGTTTCAAATTTACACACAAAAGTGTTGAAAATTTAACATAAAATTTTTTGACGCATGAAAGTAAAATTTTTCACTATGAGAAAGCTTCATGGAAGCTCAAAATTCAAAATTAGTGACAAAAACTCTAATAATACATGATATATTTAATGAAATCATTTTCTATTTATGATTTCATTCATCAGTATGTTTTCTTTCATCTTCCTAAGTTCTTTCTGTGCGATTAAATATTAGTTTAAATTAAATTTATCAAACATGAAATAAGACTTACTTGATAACCAAGAAAATAATTTGATAAATCAGACGACAATATCTATGGCTTATAAATGAATGTAATTATACTATAAATAAAAGTATATTATGTAGTATATCCTCTTAGCTTCATTGATTTCTTGATACTTGTATAATTCAAAAGATCAGAGCAGTTATATCATCTGCTCAGCCATAGGAAAATTCGAAAACAAAACATGATACGTAACAGTTAAGCATCTTTAGACATAATAATTAATTAATTGGATGACCGCTCGTAAAAATAGTTATTAATTAAACAATTTTATTTGTATTTTTAATCATACAGAGCTGGTAGATTCAAATCAATTATGATTTTAATTTAGTTATTACAGTGATTGATTTTACTGCTCTTGAATGTATATAATTTTATATACTGATGGAAAAAACTATATTCAATAGAAATAATCTTTCCGAGAAACTTCTTGTGAAGACAACCGGTTGTTTCTTTTCAAGAACTTCTTACCTTTAATATCCTAGTCTAGGCTTAAGAACCCAATATTTTCGATCGATAATTATTTTCACTTGATTCAAGATGAGTATAATATCTTCGGTCGATACTATCCAATTCTTTCGAATAACATTTCTCAAAAACTAACAATAATTTCGTTTTTTTCTTAGAGCTTATATATTTTTCGTTTAAAAACTAGTTTTATCATTCAAAATAGCAAAAAATATTTTTAAAACCGAAATTATTACCTTAAAATATACAGACACGTATTTAATACTAATTTTTTGTATTTAAACCCCAATAACCACTTGGTATCAAACTTAAATCTATCTGTTGAGACAGTTTGGTGTCAATTTGAGGAACAGATTAGTGGCAGACTGACTGAAAAAGTTGGAACGTAACATTTACGCTTCATTTGCTTGCAAACTTTACGCAGATTGACAAAAACTATACGCAGAAAAAAAGGTTCAATTGAGTCAAGAAAATATTTTTCTTCCTAATTATTTTCTTGAGCGAAAAAAAAATTTTTTTTATGACACGAGAAATTTCACTCATTCCAACAGAATTGATTATTTTACTTTAAAAAATACATATCTTGATCCAAGAAAATTTATTTAAGTCAAGAAAATCTTGTTTCGAGAAAATTCAGCCTCTTGCTCCAAAAATATTTGTTCTTGATAGAAGTAAATATTCTTGTCTTGAGAAAATTTCTCTCTTGCTCTAAAAAATTAAATATCTCGATAGTAAATTTTCGTTAATATTCTTATTGACTAACATGTCAAATTGGAGGATCAAATAATATTGAATCATTTTTTTTTATTTAATATGTAAAATTGCACGCTAAAATCATCTAAAATGGGTATCAAATATATTCAAGAGAAAAATTTTCTCAGGGTGACAAAATTTTTTCTTAACTGAAGTAAGTGGCGCTACTTCCCTAAAGTATCTAAAAATTTTGATCAAATATAAAAATTTATTGTATCAAGTATTTATGATAATTTGAATTAAGAAAAAATTACTTCCACCAAGAATAGAATTTCAAAAAAAATTTTTCTTTCGGCCAACACAACTTCGGTCCTCCTTCAGGCACGTAAAAATTTTCTTGAGCCAAGAATTTTGTTCTCCAGTCAAGAAATTTTTCTTTCTGTGTAGAATTTTCTATTTTATTATGAAAAATGAGCAAGTCAGGACAAACCAGAATGCCAAAAACTGATGGCTATTTGGATGCAGACTGACATCAAATTCTGGCCTCCGAACTTTTGCAGTCAGTTTGCCATCAATCGGTGCCTTACACTGACACAAAATTGCATTAAGAGATTGGTGTTAATCTAACAGGAATATTTGAAAAGTCAGGATTCGTAGTCAACTTGACGTTCAATTGGCAAGAATCATTAAATAGCAACTTTTACACTGCAACTTCGGTTATTGGGAAGTATAGCAGAAATTATAATTTTTAGTTCTACACAGAAAAAAAAAATGTTCTTGAGTCAAGTGTATAATTATGAAGAGCTTAATATTCTTGATTTAAAAAAATTTTTCTTGATTGCAGGAAATTTTACTTGATTCAAGAATTTTTCGTCTTGATTCAAGACAATTCCCCTCTTCAAAATTATATTCTTGGTTCAAGAATTTTTCTCTTGAATCAAGTTAATTTTTTTTTCTTTGTAATAATGTCATTTTTGAAACGCCGTTAATATCTTAGACCACGTAAGCCCCCAGAAAGAAATTGTTGGACAAAGAATAAGTGTTTTTTGTTTCAAAAGAGTATATTGCTTTGTTTCAGTAAAATTTTTCTGGAGAACTTTTTGCTCATCCAAAAATTTCAATTCAATGATTCGCGAGGGTTAATTTCTTGAATTAAAATTAAAAATTTTATTCTTAAAAGTAATTGTTTCAAATGTGAAATTAAAGTCATAAAATTCGATCTTTAATCACATTAAAGCTTTATTTTTATAAAAATTTAAAACTAATTTTTTTTCGTAATTTATATTATATAAGTATATGAATGTTTTACTTGAAATTTACATCTATAGAGAGCATTATATATTCCATGTATAAGTTTTCAGTGTATAAGCCTGAACAAAGCAGTGGTATAATGTTGCAAAAGCCTAAAGTGAGAGTGAAATGTCAAATCGCAATAGAAACCCGTAGTAAGAAGAGGTAAAAGGCCATCAGAGTGAAAGTACCCCAGTATTGAAAAAAATCAAAGGAATATAATAAATAAAAAAAGGTAAAATATATTATCTTACAATTGGTAATAAATAAACAAAATAAGCGAACCTTGTGCAACTGTGATACCTGAAGGTACTTGAACTATGGGTAAAGTTACAGAATTAGTCAAATTAACAGTAATATTAGCTGGTGTACCAGGTGGAGATGATGCACTGGTGCTCCCAACAGATCCAGGATCACTGAAGCCTTGAGCACTGTTATCCTCAGGACCATCGAAGAAACTGAGATTAAACTCGCTTCCGGCATCAAATGACACTTCCGGTGTGAGAGTGTCCGGCGTCGGAGTAGTTCCCAAACCCGCTGTTAATGATTGATCAATTTTAAAAACATCCATCGTACGGACTCTAGTTTTCCAAGTAATTGCAGAAGAAATAAAAATTTCTTGTCTTCATCTATTAAAAATCTCTATTAAAGATTTTTCCCATTGTTTATATTGTTAGTATCATTATCATCATTAATAATAACAAAAAAAGTCCCCGAAATTACCGAGAGAAGAGTGAGAAAAAGTGAATGTCATTGCCGTAATCTTCGGACATTGACTTCACAAAGTTGTCTCTTTTATTTCTTCTTTCTGTTTACTTACATTCCTTTTATTTTTTTTTTTTATTTCAAACTTTATATGCAAACATTTCTTTTTTCTTCTCATATTTTCATACTCCAACACTTTTCCAATTACATAGTCAACGTAACTTTGTTATCAAAGTATGAATATATACTTCATCAGATTTCAAAAAAAGATTTTCTATAAAAATAGCCTTTTTTGAAATTTCATTAGAAGAAACTAGTCAAAGGTACACTATAAAAACAGAGCATCCTGAGAAGCTGTTTCGCAGTAAGTAAACGGTAATTTGTCTCTCATGCAATGTTTCACCACGGTTCCGCGTTCCATTTATACGTCACTAGTACAGTGCATTCACCTTGGCTACGAGCATTGTCAAAATCCTTTCATAACTCTACGTGCAGTGGATATTTATTAATAAAATGTTATTTATTTATCACAACAAAACAATATATTTATTTTGAATCAATAATTTTTTTTTTTTTTTTTTTTTTTTTTATTTTAAACCAGAAGAAAACAAATTTTTTCAGCCAAGTAATGTAATGCACTTAAAAGTAATGCATGTGAAAAAGTTTTTTTATAATAATTATCTTCAAGCAGTTCTTATCTTCATTATTTGTTATTGTTAAAACCATCACTTATATTAAATGTCAGTTGATTAATTTTATAACATTTGGAAACTTAAACAATTCACTTGAACCACGTGTTGCACATTGTAATAAATTGAAATAAAAAATAAAATAATTTTTTTAATGTTATTATTTTTTCGAAAATAAATAATTTAATTGAATAATTATTGAGTGAAAAATAATATTGATATAAATATTAATAATTAATAACATGCGTATGTAAAAGCCATGTGTTTACGTTTGTCGCGAATGTTAGCGAATTTAAGTTTAGTAAGTATTCCTTTCATATATGATACTCGCACGGAAAACGTAAGTTGGTTGAGCTTGGCTTACCTGTGAGGTAAGTAAAACCCGGCAAGTTACGGCATTGCAACTCGCGTGAGCGATTCGAGAGGTAATTCGGGGCGTGGGGATACCACCGGCTCATGTACACGAGGGAGAATGATGACGACAATGACGACGACGAAAACGATAACAACGAGTGTAAGAAGGAATAGTAGATGATGAAGAAGAAGAAGAAGAAGAAGAAGCAGAAGATAAAGAAGAAGAAGAAGAAGAAAAAGGTAACTATGAGTTTGAGAATTGTAGAGTTGAGAGAAAGAGAAAGAATTATAAAGATGAGGTTGAGAGTTAGGGATGGAATGGAAGGGGAATTAAATGAACGAAGTAAACGAGAGGTAAAGAGGGAGAGGGTTAGTGGGGAACATTCGAGTTAAGATACCAGGCTCCACTGGCTCTTCAAGAGGAAGAGAAGGTATTGAGACGTAAAGAGGGAAAAACGAGTGGACCAACTGGGTTCACCAGCTACGATAGTTCATTGACCGAGAAGTCCCGAGCTAGCCCGAGCGAATGTTTTATCCCGATCTCATGCTAAAACTGAATTGTCGTATCAACTAACTCATCAAGATTGTTGTATATGTTTTCAGAATCTTTGCCATTCGCACCTTTAATATCTTTTAACATCTCGGGATAAATTTTGTATTTTTAGATTTTTAACGTGATATCTAAACAAGTTTTGAAAATTTTAAGATTTTGTGACATTAATGTTGGCTAAAATTATTTTATGTACTATTTATACTATGGAAATCTAAATCAGCATTCTTGGTAGAAAACTGCCAAACTCTATTTTGGTAAATTTTACAGAACAGATTTTAAATTGGGAAATTAATAGTTTTTTTTTTTTTTTTTTTTTTTTTTTTTTAACGAGTTGTTTAAAATTTTTCACTCAAAAATTGAGAAATCACCATAATCAATTTTTTCCGATTAAAGTTTATTAAAAAAAAAAAAAATAAGTATTCTTAAAAAAATTTGGCGATTTTTTTACAAGTGGAGCCCGACCTATTATTGGTCATACAACCAACATAATTAAATTTTTTTTTCTTAATCTTCATCAAAAATAGAATATTTTTAAAAGAACAATTTTTTCTTAAATGTTAATTTTTTTATTTTAAAAATTTTTTTTTTAAATCGTAAAAGTTGACATTTTAAAAATTCTTTCTTCATATTTTGTTTTGGCGTATAAAAAACAAAAAATAATAAAATCCGCTGTTTTTGTTTAGAAAAATATTATTAAAAATTTTTGATAAACATTTAGTTTCAAATGCAGCTAAAAAATTTATTGTTTTCTATTTTTATAATTCTTATCTCAAACGTAAAGTAAAAAAAAAAAAAATAATTAAAAACAAAGAACTACCATAACGCGATCCCCGATTCCAAAAGATTAGAAAACAAATTTTTCTTTCATTATAAAAATTTAAAGTCGACATTCTCAAATGATGCCATTGTAATGTAAAAAAAAATCTATGATTGTTAAAAAAAAATTTAATCATAAAAATGTGAAGCAAAAATATAAAATCTTTAAGTTGATAAATTTAATTAACATCGAGGAATCTACTGACAAGAAAAATATTTTCAAAAAAGAAAATTTGTTAATTAACTTAAAAGTTTTTTTGAATTATAAAATAACTGAGATATAAATAAAATATTCATTCAAGTTAAATGTTACAACTTCTCTATAAAAGTTTAAGAAAAATATATTTTATTTTGATCTTTAAAGAAACATCAGGTATTGAATATTTCTTTATTTATTCTTTCATTAAAAAAATTTTAAAACTATTGCTAACAAAAAGTGTAAAAAAAATCGTTTTCTAAAAAGTGCGGGTGTAAGCAGTTTTCGACAAAAAAAAACTCAACATTTATTTTTAATGTAAACTGCGTTTAAACTTTTCAACTCGCTAAATTCTTAGAAATTTTTAATTGTAATTTCACTCTCCTAAAATTTTCAAACTAGTTATAAATTATTAACATAATTAATTAACTACGTTCAACTAACCACACAATTTTTTCTAGCTATTTTTTTTTAGTTATTAGTAATTTAATTAATTATTTCTTAATTGAAATAGTATGATTTTTCAGCGCATGAGATTTTGCTAATAACGAAATTCTGATAAAAATATTTTTTATCAAACACTTAATGTTTTCATGCAGCAAGATTCTACTTCCAATAACTAGCTTTGATTTAAAATGTTATTTGTTTTTTTTTAACTTTAAAAGGGGATGAAGTTTCACATGTAGCATCATAAACATGAAGATCTTAGTATATACACCTATTCAGGAAAGGAGATGCACCAAGGCAGAGTAATGAACCTGAGAAACCGGTTACATCCTTGCATACTCTTAGTTAACTTTCGCATCTATACTTACGGTACATAAACTATTGATAGTTTAAACCAATGTAAAATTACTTGCACATAATTACAAATTTTTTATATTTATAATCAATCAGACAAATAAATAAACAAAGTAACGATTATAAATGAGAGTCTTCAAACTTCCTGTATATATCATCAGAAAAAAGTTTTGAATATGCTGAAGTAAAAATTTTTCAAAGATTTTGTAGGTATTTTGAATGAAGAAACTTGTACTTAAACGAAACATATAAAATTGTTAGAAGAAAAAAAAATTATTGTTAGTTGAGAATTTTTTTTAATGAAGAACTTGATTGTATCGATCACAGATAATAAACTCTTGAATTAAGTGACAATAGTTCTTGACCGAAGATATTAGTCTCTCAAGTCAAGATGATGAGATTCAAGGTAAGAAATTCTTGAATATAAAATCGATTGTCAGAATGAATTTCTTGGATCAAAGTCATTTTTCTATCAAACTAAGAAAAACATTTCTTCAATAAAAATGGGCATTCTTGGAACAATTTTCATTCAAAATTATTTTTTTGGAATCTAGAAAATTTTTTTTTTTATAAGAAAATTACTATAAGAAAAATTTTGATTTCTTTAGCTAAGAAATAACATTACTAAAAATTTTCAACAATATCATTGCTTATTACAACAATGCTCATTTTTTTTCAGAAGAAATTTTTTTCTCTTAGTGCAATACAGAAGATTTCTTCATGAACATGCATAGACGTACACAGACAGAAAAATTTCTTGACTGGAGAACAAAATTCTTGGCTCAAGAAAATTTTCAGGTGCCTAAAGGAAGACCGAAGTTATATTGGCCAAAGTAAAAATTTTTCTTGAAATTCTATTCTTGGTGGAAATAATTTTTTCTTAATTCAAATTATCATAAATACTTGATACAATAAATTTTTATAATTGATCAAAATTTTTAGATACTTTAGGGGAGTAGCGCCACCTACTTCAGTTAAGAAAAAAATTTTACACCTTGAGAAAATTTTTCTCTTGAATATTTGATACCCATTTTATACTACTTTGGCGAGCAATTTTACATATTGAATGAAAAAAAAAGATTCAGTATTATTTGATCTTCCAATTTGACATGTTAGTCAGTAAAAATATTAATGAAAATTTACTATCGAAATATTTAATTTTTTGGAGCAAGAGAGAAATTTTCTCAAGGCAAGAAAATTTACTTCTATCAAGAAGAAAATTTTTTGTAGCAAGAAGCTAAATTTTCTTAAAACAAGAAGATTTTCTTGACTTATATAAATTTTCTTGAATCAAGACACGTATTTCTTAAAGCAAGAAAATTAATTTTGTTGAAACAAGGGAAATTTTTTGTGTCAAAAAAAATTTTTTTTTCGCTCAAAAAAAATAATCAGGAAGAAAAATATTTTTTTGACTTAAGTGAACCTTTTTCCTGTGTACTTGTAGTTATAACAACATTTAAAGTCTATTATTGACGAACTGATTAAAATAAACAACTAAGTAATCAATATAGTAAATTTTACTATTTTTTCTTTAAGAAAAATCCAGCAGCAACAATAGTTCTCAATGAAAAAATCATTTAAAGTTAAAACATTTTCTAGAAATATGAAACTTTTAACAATAATTATTATTCTGTAAAAATTTTAAGTACTATTTCCGTAATTGTTTTTAAGAAATATCGATTTATATTATTCAGTGATAGACTCATGAATAATTTAGCTATTTATCAATTTTTAAACTCAAAACTGAATTTAAATCATTCGGAGTTTATTTATTTTTTCTAAAACTATTCAAAAGTGTTTTTTATTCTTTTAACTTTTTTAATTATTGCATTAATAATTTCCTCGATAAATTCTAAATAATTTATACGTTCTAATTAATTGAAATTTTATGATAGTTTTGATTTTTAATTAAAACTTCATTATATATTCAAATATTTATAATTTAAATATTATTATTTGAAAAAAGCGATACTAAGACCTCATTCATTTAAAATTAGTCCTACATTTTCAATCACCGTGACATGTAAGCTCCACTTGAATTATTAAACAGGAAGATAAAATTCAAATGGATATTTTATAAATAAATTAACAATAAATTGTTATTAAAAATAAATATTACGAACAGGGATATTATTAATCTCCATAATTGTAAAAAGAGTGAAGCTAATTAAATTAAGAGAAAACTCATTGTCAATACCTTGACACAGATTGTCAGAATTGAATAACAAAAAAAGGGATGATGAAAGTAAAATAAAAAAATACAGCAAGCGCATTTCCGGTTCTCTTCTTCGTAAACGGTTGCAGGCTCAGAGCAGACACAATAAAGGAGATACCAATACAAGGAAGATAGGAAAAAAATAAAAGCCCCAGAGGCTGTGGATGCTCTCTGGGTAAGAAGAAAACATATTAGGGTGGGGCGCTATGCTGCCGTTTTTGAATCGATCGCGAGAGACTACAGCTGGGAAACTCATTCTACCTCCCGCACACATTAACAGAGGTTCTCACTTATCAATTGTTTGTATCAATGGCATTACGAATAATATAATTAATCATTTTTTAATGTTTTCAGAAGAAAACCTACCGCTATTACGGAGAATCGACCCAGGACTGTTTGCTTCCAATGGACTATTTGGTTCTTCTGTACTAGGTTCTCTCTTTACACTAAAAATAAATAAAAAAAAATCATTATTAATAATTATTCAATATAATATTAATTAAAAATGAAAAAATTTTAATTCAATTGCTTGCAGAATTACTGAGAAGAAATTTTTATTTTTTATTAATATCTTCATAAATACTTAAGCTCAGTAATACCGAAGCTTACCATCAAGCAAAAAATAAAATTGGAGCAATAGTGTGAAAGGTCCTGTGATAAAGAAGAACTGACCTACTTTCCAATTAAACTACCTTTTTTACCTTGACTACATACGCGACAAGGTTGTACATATAATAGTAATGAAAATGAGAAAAAAAAAATAGATCAGTTAAATAAACAAAATGATTTACGTCCTTGAGTTTAATTTTAAGAAGAAATTAAAAAATTTTTTGTTAAATCAACTTCTTTACATAATTTGATTGTTTATAATTAAAGTTTTCTTTACATGCTATATTTCAAGCTCTATTATCAACGGCAAATTGTGCAATTACATCAATTTAACACTTCGCATCTATAGACATATTGAAAATTGATTATTAAAAGTCGTTTTATAGCAGGAACAAAAAAACGGAAATTACTCGCGTTATGAATATCTTACACGTGCTGAAATCAAAATTAATAATTTAAATCTACAGAAAATTTACAGGATTTTTATCGGCAAATTTTTAATCTGTAGTTTGTAAATTTTTTTAATTAAGTATGAAAAGTAAAATGAATTAGTTGAAAAATAAAATTATATAAAGAAATTGTTTTTAAATAAATATCGTATATATAAGTGAATTTATTGATTTACTGTTAAAAATACAACGAATAATAGCTAGCTTAATTTTATGTAAATTTCAATAGAAATTTCTTATCTCTACTAAACAGGTACGTAGAAAAGCTCAATAAGGGAAATTAAATATAATTGAAGGGTTTGTTTCAGTAAAAAAAAAAATTCAAACTTTAAAACTTTGAATAATTTATTAAGTTACAGCAGTATAATTTAATCTGCAAAAAAATTTTGTCAACTCAAGGTTACTCAATCGGATCGACTTGTACTCGAGCTTTATAATATTCGATCGAATAACAAATGATTTTAAAAGGGAATTCGGTGAAAGCAAATCACCCAATTGATTGAGCTTTAAAAGAAACTTTAAAGAAGAATTGAAATATTAAATATAAACCTGATAAAAGTTGAATCCACAGCTGGACTAGACGGTCTCGGTGATGAGCTTGCGTTAGAGACAATGTTAGTTTCCTCAACGTCCATCATATTTCATGTCGAAGAAGGTTGAATTTTAAAAGGAAAAAAAAAGTAACAATCACCTATTAGATAATTACACTAATAAACAAAATATAACTGAGTGTGTGAGTGAATAAAAAAAATAAAAATAATTAATGTAGCCTTCACAAAGGAGCTTAAACCAAGTGGGGGGGTGAACTTCACACGCCCGTCCGCGTGCGCGGGCTCACAAGTAACAACTGACAAACGATATTTCCCCCTCTTGCAATGATAATCAACCCCTTGGACAACCCTGCGCTCTTGCTTGCTAGTAGGTACACCTGCTGATTCAATGTTTTAATGATACGCCGGCGCAATTCAAGACGATGTTAATATTTATTTCCTATTTTTTCAACTTCACCTTACACATTTCCGTAAAATTCAATACAGAAGTCGCCTTAAAAATAAGCAAATTTCAAGACATTATTATTTTTTTTTTTTTTTTTTTCTTAACAAGAATTATTCATTTTTAATTTTTGACAAATATTTACATTGATTAATTATTATTTCAATTAAAAATTTAACTATAAATTAAATTTTCAAATAAACATTTCGTGGTCTTAGCTCTGAGATCAATTTATGATGATAAAATTGATAAGATTATTGTTAATGTACAATAACTTAGAAAAATATAGCTATTTTATTATTTGTCCCATTGATATCTTAGTTATTTTTTCTGATTTCTTCAGTGTCAGAAGTTGATGAATTTTTAGCTAAATGGAATTCTCGAGCAAATGTTTCGCCGACTAGTAACGGGAAAATAAGAGAAGCTTCTGCGTATATCTATAAGTAAAATAAATAAAATTGAATTTAAAAAAAAATTAAACGTAAATATAAATATAAGTTACCTTAACAGGAGTTGCAGTTTTACGAATTTTTCCCCACGAAACAGCTTCATCTGGTCGTGCACCACTATCACTACCGTCAAATTCAGATGCAGTATTTAAAAATACAGCAAAGTCTGCACCGTTTCTCTAAAGAATAATTTTTTTAAATGAAATAATTTAATAAATTTAATGTAATTCTAAAGTAAATTTTTATTAAAACTACCATTAAATTCGCGTTACAGATGTGGTGTTTAATAACTCCACCTCCAACTATGATTATTCCAGTATTTATTGCTTTAACGGCAATCGTATTAAGTCGTCTTAAATCTGTAATGATAATTCAATATTTGTAATTCAACTTTAAAATTATTTAAAAAAACAAACAACTATACCAGAAAGAATGTCAACGACAAGTCCTGGGTTTTTAAACGAATGAAAATACATCATGTCTCCAAGACTACCATCAGTTAAAGCTGGACTGAAAATGGGAATTTTATTTTTCGCTGCCCAATAACAAATTGAGTCTTTGTTATTTATTTCTTCACCAAGTCGTGTTATTATTTTTGACGGACTCCACAACGTACCCTAAAATATTATCATAAAATAATCACGATCACGAAATAAAGTCGCAACTAAAAAATTAGAATTAGTAATAAAAGAAATTACCTTTTTCTCTTGATCTTCGAGCATTTTATCTAATTTAGGCATCAACCAGTCTTCAAATAGACAATAATTACTGTTTGGAACAATCATATTTCCTATTCTATTTAATCCCTTATCACGAAGATTTTTACCATCATATTCAAATTTACCCAAGTAAGTTGGGGCTAAACATTTTATCAGATCCTCTTCTACACCACCAGCTGTTGTCACAATACAATCAACCTTTAAAGTGGATTTATTAAACAATAGTACTTGGAATAATTTTAAAAAATTTTGTCTAGTCAAAAATTAATTTGAAAAATATAACAAATACCATTTTATGCTGTACTAAAAATCGTATAGATTCTCGTACGCCACATGATACCATATTTGACGTATATCCTAAAAAAATGGTGCAAGAACTTTTTCTTTTTATAAATTCATCTTGTTCAAAACTATCGATTTGATCTACGCTTAATGGTATCTTCTTACAGTCCATCATTTTCTTTATTTCGTCTACTCCCAATCCAAAATTAGTAGCTTGAAAACCAGACAGTTTGTAGCTTTCAAATAAATTGTGATAGTCGATGCCTTTATTCCAGTCATATCCTGAAAATTATTAAAATTTATAGCTTGAAATTATTAAAATTTATAAGAAATCGAAAAATTATAAAGAAATCATAATATTGAGATTTTTTTAATTTTTATAACAAATCAATTAAATAATACTAAAATTAGCCAGTATTTAATAATTTTGTTTTTTTTTTTTTTTTCATTAATTAAATGAGAACTAAAAAAATATTTTAAAAAAATTGCACGTATAATTTTTTAAATTTTCGACATGAAAAATTTTTGAAAAAAAAATTATGAAAATTTAAAAATATCGGCTAATTTAATTTTCATATCAATTACATCGAAAAAATGCTTGAAAAAATTTTCACTAATAATTTTTTTTAATTTTCACATGTGAAATGTATTTATTAAATTTTTTTCGTAATAACTTCATTGGTTTAAATTATAAACAGATTTCTAATGTCTGATTACTTTAGTGTCATAAATTTGCTAATTAAAAAAACTTTTCTTAAAAAAAAAATAATTACAAAAAAATTTTTTTTTTAATTACACTTGCAAAAACATGAAAAAATTAATGAAAATTAACTTAGCAGATAGCTGATACTTTTACGAATTTTTGTAACAAATAAATTATGGCAAAAAAAATTTATAAAAAAAATTGACATTTAGAAATTTTTAAAAACTACAAATGCAATTTTTTAAAAATAATTTTTTGGAAGAAATTTATTTGCTAAAAATAATTAAAAAATTGTTAAGTGACAGCTAACTTTAATGTTATAAAAATTATTGATGCAATTTAAAAAAACCATTTGCTTGCAAATTTTCAAAGAGATTTATAAAAAAAAAATATTTGTAAATTTTAGTTTTAAAATTAAATTACCTTGAATTTGTAGGATGTCACTGGGTAAAGGGACACTCGACATCAAAACGGCATTCTTTGAACTAGTTAGAACGTCATCATTAATAACTTGGCTATCCATAATTTTATTGTTGATAAAATTAAACAATATTTATTTGAATTTTGATTTCGTTCTTTCTGTTGTCACTTTTTCAGATAACCTCATACAACATATATTTTATATGAGTTTTCATGCATAAATTGGCAAGTGTAAATATACACAATGTCAAATAAATTTTGAAAGAATTAGAACATTAAATCAAAAGTTAAATATAATCATTAATCATTAATCATCATAACTTAATAAAAAAAAAGTAATAAATTTAAAATTTACAATGCACATCCACGTTTTGACGTGAGTTTGTTTATTAATTTACATAGCAGTCACCAGTAGCGCCAACTTACGGATGTGGGTTTCAATACTTTTTAAACTGACTTACCGTTGGACTAAAATTTACCATAAGCGAATAAAAATATATCAAGCATTTTATTAAGATTTGAGTGCCATCTATAAGCCATTGGTAGCTTAAAGTTGAGTGTCAGCCGTGATAAAAACTAGTCGTTAGTAGACATACATAACATAAAGTTCGTTGGAAAAATTAAATTTATAAATAGTAAACAGAATAAAATAAATAAAATGACCGGCTGTTCAGTTTCTGGGTGTTATAATTCAACGAAGAATGGATGTGCTATGAAGATATTACCTCGCAAAAACGTGCCTAGAGAAAAATGGATAAAAAGTATTAGCCGCTCCAAGTGGTCACCAGATGAATATACATATTGTGTTTGTGAGGTATAATATCACATAATTTCAATATTGACTAATATTTATTTCTAATAAATCAATTTATTTAATGTTATATAATCAACAGTTTGAAATAAATACTCATGACTATGCATTTTTTGTAGGAACATTATTCAGCTTATAAGGCTGTAACGCTTTGTTGTGATGGTAAGCAAGATTTTGATTCATGTGCTGTGTCTACAATAGAACCACAAACGAATTCTACAACTACGAATAATAAGGTGTTTATTTTTACGATTTTTTATCTTTATATATTAACAATATCTGATCAAAATTTCGTCAGTTTTGGTACTCAGCTCGATTTTTAGTCTTAGTTCTAACCTTTAAACGGTAATATATCACACACAGGTCGCCATAACACTTTTTAATTCCAAAAATTTGATTTGAATTTTGTAGTAGCTTCTTAACCAATAAATTTCAATTGATTTCATGTATTTTATAGTTTCTTTCAAATATTGAATAATTTTTTTTTTTTATGAAATACTTTAAAATATAGCGGTCTAACAGACCGACGACCACTATAAACGTAATTATTTTTCTACGCATATAATGCGCAGTTAATTTTAAATTATTTAATGTTAATAAAGAAAATAATTATTAGTTTAAATTATATAATTTGAAGACGTAAAGGTAAAAAATGAAATAAAGTAATAAACTGTAAACTTTGAAGTTACTGTTTATAAGATGATGCATTCAAATTTCAAATGATTTGAAATTAATTTACGGTCCAAATTAAATTTTCATTTTTTTGAAATATTAGTATTTATTATTATTATTATTATTATTATTATTATTATTATTATTATTATTATTATTATTATTATTTAAACTAATGAAACTATTTTTTTTTTATTTTAAGATGGAATCAACCAATTCAAATGCCTCCGAATCTTCAAATCGACATCAAAATGTTCGAATAAAACATCTAAAAAATAATGAAGTATCATTATCAGATAGTGAATCAACAGAATTTGAAGTCGTAAGTATAAAGAAAACTTTGGTGCGACTTTTAAATTACTGATGAATTTTTTATTAATTTCAGATTGAAGAAATAGAATACGAAGTTATGGAAGAAGAAGATAATTGTGAACAGAATTCTGATAAAGACTCGGAAAAAATTATGATAGCCGAAATCAAACAAGAATTAACCCAAGTGAAAGAAGAAGAACTAGCCGAAGTAGAAGACAAAGAGAATAATAGTGATCAAGAAATCAAAGAAGAATCAATGAATAATTGTGAACCAAATCTTAACATGGACCAAGAAAAAATAAGTAACGTTTGTAATAGCTCGTCTAAACATTCGAAAAATGTAACTAACAGCACAGAAAAGCTGTTAAAAAATCAAGAAAATTTAACACTGAGTACAGATGACTCGTCTCAGAGTGAAAAAGATTGCAGCCGATCGCTAGAATATTTTTCTGACAGTTCACAAAATTCAAATTGCAATGAAAAAAAATTATTTGAAAGTCAAAGGCTTTTGACTGTTAAGAATGAAAATTCATCGGTTACTTCTACAAATTCGATTAAGAATAAGACAAAAGTGATTAAGAGTCAAAGAAGTGATAAAAATATTAAACCACATAGTAATAAGATATTATTAATTAAAAAAGAAAGAAAAATTGCACCAAAAGAAGAAAGTTCAATTAACCCTGATGATGAAGAATCTCATCAGAGCACGAACAAACTTCATCTGAGTGGAGGCAATTTAATTTATGATCCGAAAGAAAAATTACATCAGGAGCTTGAAAATACAATTAAACAAAACATTAAATCAATACAAAGTCATAAAAAACAAGTTAAAAAAGACTTAATATTGAACCTGTCCGAAGGAAAATGTGAAGAAAACGTGAATGAAAAACAAGGAAATTCAATTAAAAATCAAGAAATAACTCGGATTGTTCCAAACTCGGTTGCTAATCTTCAAAATAAGTTGTTTTTAGTGGTTAAGCCAGAAAAGCCACCACAAAATCAAGAAACTCTACCCAAGAATTATGCCAGGTTAAACAAAAATCAACCTAGTTGTAATATGAGTAGTGACAAAATACTTAAAAACCAAGTAATTCTAATTAAAAACGAAAATAACATACAGGAAACACCAGTGATATCAAAGGTAAATGGAACTAACCCAGTAAAAAATCAAGTATTTTTAATTCAAAACCCTCCTAAAGTTCCGGAAGCGCAAGAAAACTTGAAACAGACTGGAGTAAATCTTGTAAACAATCAATTATTTTTAATTCTGAAACAAAATGCGCCACAGCAAAATGAGCAAAATTCTGATAAAGTCAGACAAGAAAAACCGCAAATACAAAATTACACTGTTCAAAGTCAAGATAATTCAGATGGTAACAAACGAAAGTTACGATCAATGACAAAGAAGGAAACTGAAAGTAATAAAAGGTTTTGTACAGATAATGATGATGATGATGATGATGATGATAAAGAAAAATTACCTACCCGCTCAGAAAAATTAATTGAAAATCGTAGAAAGTTAAGTCAATATTTGCAGTATTTAAATGAAGCTAGTAAAACTGTGGCTGAATATAAAAAAAGTATGATAAGACAAACTGCTTTGGTAAAAACTCCTAAAAATGATAACACTACTGTGGAAGAAAAAACAAACGAAATTGATGATGATCCATTTAGTACTAACGATCCAGAGCAATTTTCAACGGTTAATACACCAGTGTCAACATCAATGTCCACTTGTAATAATGGTACTATTAATGATAATAATAGCAATAATAATGACCACGGCAGTAGCAGTAGCAGCAACAACAACAATGATATTAATATTAATAATAAT
The DNA here is from genome assembly GCA_000956155.1 of Cotesia vestalis. NCBI lineage: Eukaryota > Metazoa > Arthropoda > Insecta > Hymenoptera > Braconidae > Cotesia > Cotesia vestalis. The sequence continues at coordinate 18,824 of JZSA01003238.1, forward strand.
AATAATAATAATAATAATAATAATAATAATAATAATAATAATAATAATAATAATAATAAAAATAGTAATGATAAAGACAAAATAACTTACATGAATCAACTAATAGAAAAGCAACAACAACTTCTTCGAGTGTACAGGAATAAACTTGGTTTTGCAAGGTATAAAATAAAAGATCAAGAAGCTAAGTTGGATTTATGGCGAACAATGATGGAAACAATTTTCAATGAAGATCAAATCAGCTATTTGGAAGCAATACAATCCCAAAAAAAGCGCTGTAAATGTTGGTCATCTGCTACAATTAAAGATGCTATTGATATTAAAAATATTATCGGTACAGTTGGTTACGAAGAACTTTTAAGGCGAAAATACCCTTTTCCCGCATTAAGAACATTGAGAGAAAAAACTCAAAAATCAAAAGATGATGAATAAATTGTATTTTAATAAAGATCTTCAACAAAATTATTTTATATTGTGATAGATAATTGTCACTGTTAATTGTCTAATTTTTCATAAGCTTAGTATCTAAAGATTTTATAATTCATGTGGAGTAAAAAGTGAAAAATAGTTTTTAAATAAAATTATTTTGTTTAATGATGATGTTTTTTTTAAGGTGTTTTTAATAATTGTAAAAATGAATGATGTTGAAATTTTTAAAATCAGTCAATTATTATCAAAAAAAAAGTATTTTTTTAAATTCGCACTTAGAATTTTTTTAAATTTCTACACGTGCAATTGTTTTGTTAAATTATTTTAATTATAATTTGATTGTTTAATATTTAATTTATTCAGAGTCAATTTAAAAAAAAAAATGTCAGCGACATTTATGTCATAATTAAACTTTTCATCGTTTTCTCTCACGGAGCGCTACTGTCAAAATTCTATACGTAACAATCTAACCGCTGGTGTTTTTGTTGATAATCACAGAATTCTGAAACTTAGGTTACATTATTATTCGTCAACAAAAATATAAATAAAAAATTTTTAAAATGGGTTTGTTAACAGACCCGCGAGCAGGGAATATGAAAATAATAAAATTTATTTTACAATGGCAAAAACTAATATGTTTTTTAATGTATATTGCGGGTGTGACATGGATTTCAGTTTTAGCCCTGCCTGTTTTTAATGACAGTAAGTACTTTTCTAATATAATAAAAATTCAAATATTTATAAAAAAATTGATTTTTTAATTTTACTTAAAATTAATTTAAAAACAAAATTGAAAGTAAAAAAAATTTTACTGTAAAAAAGATAACCCTGAAGTTAGCACATAGCTAAATTCAATTGAATTTGAAAAATTTTTATGAAAATAAATTTAGCAGATATTTAGTAATTTTTAGAATTTTATTTAACAAATAAATTATGACAAAAAAAATTGACATTTAGAAATTAAAAATCAGATTTTTTAAAAATCATTTTTTTGAACTAATTTGTTTGTTAAATAAAATTTAAAAATTTTCTAATGACTGCTAACTTTAATGTCATAAATTTTTATGACCAAAAATGATTTTTGGAAAGCTCTCTAAAAGTTCTGAATCATCTAAATTTCTCAAAAACTCGTTGTTTTCATTTGTTTTCAATTATTTATGTGTACATTGTTTCAAATTGGTTTTTTTGTGCTTTGGTTCAGAATAATTTCTTAAAAAATCATTTTTTTTTTTTTTTAATCAAAAATTGTACTTACAGTTTTTATAAAAATACACATGTACATTTTTTGATTTTTCTAAAATTTGAATATTTTTAGAGATATTCGCATCCAAAAATTTTTTTTAATTTTTGGATACGGATATGAATTTGGAAAAAAATTTTTTTTTTAATTAAAAAAAAAAGTACTTGCTTATTTTTATAAGATACACATGTACATTATTTGGATTTTTTCAAATTTAGATATTTTCAAACATATCGGCGTCCAAAAATTTTTTTTAAGTTTTGGATACGGATATGAATTTGAAAAAAAATTTCTTTAGCAAAAAACGAAAAAGTCAATTATCAAAATTTGTGATTTTAATTTTTCAGATACATATTTTTCTGAGAATGCATTATTACCTGGCTTAGTAACTAAACAAAGTAATTTAGATGCCAGTGCAAAACAGTTTCACCAGGAACTACTTCATGAAATGAAACGATATCCTGATGGAATGCCTTATTCCTGGATTTTAGCTAAGATGAATCAATTGCATTTAGATGTTTATACTCACAATTTCACATTGAATTATCCATTCAAAAAGCAACAGTTTCTGGGACAAAATGTTTATGGAATTGTTCGAGCACCTAGGGCGGCCAGTACTGAAGCAATTATTGTTAGTGTACCTTACAGGCCGATTAGCAGTGCACATTTAACGACAGCACCTTCAATAGCGCTGTTACTTGCTTTTGCTAAATTTTGTAGGAGTAAGTATTTGCTGAAATAACCGCGATTTAAAATAACACTGAAATTAGCAGACCCTTGAGAAATTTTTTTTTTTTCTTGAAAAATAAATTGTATAGGTGATTCTCTGTAAAGACGTCTCAAATCTGTACAAAATTGTCCGACCAAATTATTTTTGATTTTATTAGAAAAAAATTACTCTGGGCTACAAAACTATCAGCTTAATGATAGTAAATACACAGCCGATTAAATTTTTGTTTTTTCGATATTTGTGTATCTTTTGCCATATAACATGACAGGGGACTGTTTTTTTTTTATCAAATTGAGAAAAATCAAGCAAACTATTTCAATGCATTCAACTTTTCAAGTTCTCAATGAATATTTACATTAATTGCTATAATATTAAGACTTATGGATCCAATGTTATAAATAAATTATAAATAAAAATAGTGTCCAGGGGACTGAGTATCTCGTAGCCCAGACACATGTTTCCAACACAAACGGTATTTTGACACTAAATAAAATGGCGATAAAGCGCTAACAGCCCTACGGTTACTCAAGACTAGTTAGGCCCTTATAAACCTCACAGAATATAAGATAGCATGATGGATTTTTTTTTTTAACTTTGAACTTCTGGCAGGGAACTGTTCTTAAAACGCCTGGGACAAACTTTGGTTTAATGAATTTAATCAAACAAATTAATCGTCGGTACTTTTTATTGAAGATAATTGTTAGTTAACTAATTAAGTTTATAAAAATTATGGACAAAATTATATATTATAGACGAATAACTTGAAATTTAATCTTAAAGTTTCAATTTTGGAAATTTCGGTGGTTTACGAATTTATAGCAAAAAAACCAAAATTGATTTCATTTTAGTTTTCAATCCTTCAAATAGAAATATTTTTTTATTTTCGTAATAAATTTTTTTTCAGTAACAAAATAACAATTGTTCTAATAAAAAATGCACGGGACAGCAAAAAACATCCTTACAGAGAATCACCCATATCTAAAAAGTGTTTGTAAGAAATGGCAGTTATAATTTTTCAAAGTTTCTAAAGATGGAATTTTTTAAATAAATTGTTCTTGCTATAATTTATTTGTTAAAAAAAATTTTTAAATTATCAGATGTCTCTCAATTTCAGTATCGTGATCTAGAGTATGGAAAATTGTATATAGATGTAAATTAAATTAAATGTTAATTTATAGTATTAATTTGTTAGAGCAAAAATATTGGGCAAAAGACATAGTATTCCTTGTAACGGAACATGAGCAATTGGGTATGCAAGCTTGGTTGGATGCTTATCATGGAGTTGTAAGTGGACAAGAGGATGTGTTAATACCAGGAGATTTATCAGGACGAGCTGGTTCTATTCAAGCTGCAATAAATCTTGAATTACACGCTATGAAAATTTCATACATTGATGTTAAAGTATACTATTTTTTACATTATTTATAATCACTGAATTTTAATGTATGAAAAATTAAAAAATTAATTTACATCGTTTTTTAACAGGTTGAAGGCTTAAATGGTCAATTACCAAACTTAGATCTATTTAATCTCGCTCAAAATATGATTAAAAAAGAAGAAATACGTCGATCATTTCAACAAAAGTTTGATATTTATCATAGAGATAAATTCAAAAGATGGTGGTATTATTTCAATACTTTATCATCAATGATTTTAACTCAAGCAACTGGAGTACCAACTGGAAATCATGGTTTATTTCATAGGTATGATTTTTAGGTAGATTTCATCGAAATCTATCCATTGCATACATGTATATTTACATATGTAATATAACGTGGCTTGTGTACACGATAGCACCTACAATTCTTAACGGATTTAGATGAAACTTGGTACACATAATTGTTGGATAATAACCTTGAATAAGTTCGAAGATAAGCAAAATCCGTCAATAAGTTTAGAAATGGTAGCTCTTCAAAAGTATCAAAATAGTGAAAATCACGTTTTCGGTGACTTAATTGATATATAATTTTCGATTGAAAAGAGATGACTAATTTTTGATAAATTAATGTAAATTCTCATGAAATTACCTTTAATTTGACGTATACAACATTGACATTTTGACTGATTTTAGTTATTTTATCGAAGTTAAGAGTGCAATTGAAACATTTTCAGGCAATGTGTTGTACTAACAAATTAAAAATGTTATTCTATCGAGAATTCTCGACAGATCCTAATGAAATTAAACTAAATTTCATTTAATGTCAGACGAAAGTTAATGGGATAATATGATAATTCATTCTGTGAAATCTATCTTCCATTTCGGGTGTGGCCAAATGGTGTTTTTTTTTTTGCAAAAAATTTTTTGATTACAAGTTCTATTTTTTTTCTCTTATTTCAAGGTATGGTATTGAAGCTATTACTCTCGAGGGTTTTGAAAGAACTCACGAGAGAGGAAATGAGGCAAATTTTAATCAACTAGGAAGAGTGGTTGAAAGTATTATCAGATCGTTGAATAACTTACTGGAGCGTTTTCATCAGTCATTTTTCTTTTATTTATTGCCATCAACTGATCGATACATTTCTATTGGTAAAGACAGCTTACTTAGAAATAATTTTTTTTTCTTTTTTTTTCCCAAACATTACGCTTTTATTAACTTAAAAAAATTTATTTTTTTAGGACTATACATGCCATCTTTGGTATTAATCGTCGGTAGTTTATTTATAAAAGCATTTTCTATGTGGTTAAAATTACAAGATTTACCAGTAAATTCTGAGAAAGACAAAAGTAGCAAAGCTAAATCCACAAACAACCAAGAAAAATCAACAGAAGATTTTCAAGTGGGAAATTTAGCGTCAGAATTATTATGGTGTCATTTATTTGGTGTAGCAGTAATGTCTTCACCTAAATTAATAACGTCATTAGGACTGCAGTTATTTAATTTAAAAACTGAAGATTCTATTTATTATGGATTTGCTACAATGGCACTTGTCATGTTGATGTGGTTCTTTTTTACAAAAAGGTATAGAAACAGAATGGAAATAATTCAATTATAGTTTTTAGAAAATCAACTTGAAAGTATAAAAAATTTTTGTTATGAATTTTTAAAAGGCCATGCTATTGTAATATTTATAAATAATAATTTTTCCATTAATTCCAGGTCATCAAAGTACGAAAATACATCACTTATATGCGTCGTCGTACTTGTAGAATTAGCAACAACTTTGATGTGTATTGGGATGCATAATTTTTCATTAGCATTACTCATAAGTATTATTTACGTACCAATTATTCTTTTTATCAATCCAAGAAAAAAAGAATCGAAATCAAATTTTAGGAAGTTGTTGTATTTTTTCTGGACATTACTACATCCATTTGTAATTGTATCTTTAATTGTGATGGGATATACCTTTGTACATTTTTCTGAAGACCCAATTATGGAAATATTTAAGAAAGGAATAGATGCTTCAAAAAAATCATTTGTATTTAGTATTATAGATTCCATGATTTATGGAAATTGGCTGTATAATGTAGCAGCAAGTGTATTACTTCCAATTTGGCTTATATTATCTAATGTAATTGCGTCTAAAACAGATTAATTCTTCCAAAAATTTAATTTTAAGAAACCGATTCTAGTTTTATTTCAGTCATAATAAATTTATAAATACATTATTAAATGATGACTTATAATTATTAAATTTAGTCTCCATAAAAGAATAAACATTTTTTATTACTCATTAAAAAGTAATTTTGTTACCATTGAGTTTATTTTTTATTGCAATATTTATTTGCGCGCAAAATATAAATAATTTAAATTACGCAATATTTCTTATCTTATTGTGGATATAAATTAAATTTAATGAACTACTTCACATACTTTTATTTTTTAGTAGCATCACCAAGATAAGTCATTTAAAAATAATAATAAAAATAGTAAACAATCTTATGACTGATATTTTTAAACTTCATGTAATATTAAATCGTCATCATTTGTGTCACTTAATCATTTTATTCAATACAAAAATATCATAACAACGGAAAACATTCCAATTAATTTTACTAGTGGTAATAGAAAATTTTAAAATAATTAATTAATATTTAGTATTGAATTATTAATAGAAAGATAATTTTCAAAATATATTTAAATAGTTTTAGAAAGTTACTAAAAATTATTTGTTAGTTTACTTTAATATTCTTTATAAATTATTTCTCAAGTTTCAATATGATTGTAAATAATACGTAATACTGTAGAGTGTATCTAAGTATTGATAACCTGAATGATTAATTGTGTAAAATATCGTGGAGAAATCCAATTGAAAATCTAATTGCTTTATAAGTGTGCATAGTGTATCATTATGAAACTGTTATGAAATAAATTTTTCAGCATACAATTCAATAAAAAAATCTATAAATATCGTGATATTATGTATTTTATCATATAGTTCTTATAAGAAGTTAATTTTTATAAGTCTAATTTTACCGCAATAAACAAGTTTAACTGAAATTAATCTGTATCAGTTGTCAGCTGCATGTATGCACACACAATACGGATTTGGATGGATTTGAATGTATTACGGTCAAAGACTTTCACCAATAACGTATTGTAATATTAAAATTTATATACTTATACATTCATTCCAAGCTTGTCAGTCTACCAAAATCTTCAAGAGATATCATTAAAAAAGTGTGTAAGTAATACTTTATTTTACTTCCAGTTTCTTTTTAAATATTATCACTGATGCAATAGAAAAAATTTTTCCAACATTTAAAAATAATAAAAAATAATTATTTGTAAATTTTTTTAATGAAATAATGAATAATCTGATTAATTTTTTTTGTCAACTATTTAAATTTTTTTTTTTACAAAAACTTAAAAAATTTTTCGACTTGGCGCAATCTAGTGACACTACTGTTTATAAGTAGGGGAGAAGGTGGTCAATTGAATCAAAAAAAGTTTAGTAACTTTTTACTATTCGAATTAAAACTAAATAATAATTTTTTTTTCTTGGAATGGTAGTTTATTATGTCTACTATCATTATCAATGCATAAATTAGTCAATAAACAACGTGAATTTTAAAAAATTATTAATTTATCCAAACGCGTAGAATGGTTCAATTGACCCCCGCTCGGGGGCAATTGAACCACTGCTTGGGGTCAATTGAACTAATAATATTTAAAACTCAAACCCGAACTTTTAATAAATAATATATTAATTGTTACTTGCTAATATTATTGTTGGACATTTTTAATGCACAGATATTATATTAAATAAATTAAAAATCAATTTAAAAATAATTTTCATTATAAATTCAGTTCATCAAATTGTTAGGTTATTTCCTTGAGTTTTTTCACGTAAAGTCAAGATGCGCGCGCATGTCCCATGCTTCACCGTATGGTTCAATCGTCCCCGGGACTGCTGGTTCAATTGACCCCACATAATTTTGTAACAATTAATAGTAAATAATAAAAAAATAAACTATTATATCACTATAAACAAAGTTGAGGATTATAAAGTATAAGTATATGCAACGACTACAATTCAAACTTGATCAATTAATTCAATAAATAATAGTTTAAAAAAACTAAAAAACACGCTTTTTATAGAAAACCGAACTAAAAAATAGAAAATAAGTTTTAATAAATTTAAATTAAGAATAGTGTAAATAAAAAAAATGTATTTTATTTTAAAAAAAGCGTGGGGTACATGGGTCAATTTTATAGTATCTTAAAAAGTACTCCACGCTTTTGTTAAAATAAAATACATTTTTTTTTATTTACAGTTTTATTAATTTATATTTATTGAAATTTTTAACACTATTCTTAATTTAAATTTGTTAAAACTTGTTTTCTATTTTTTTAATTCGGTTTTCTATATAAAGCGTATTTTTTAGTTATTTTAAACTATTATTTATTTTCTACTTTTTAGTTTTGTTTTTTTATAAAAACTTTTTTTTTTTTTAGTTTTTTTAAACTATTATATGCTTTGTTGAATTAAAAATTCTCTTTGATGTTCGAAAATTTATTTTAATATTAGATAAATCGGCTAAAGATAATGGTTGGAAATAAAAATTTCTGCCTTATCAAATATAGATGAAAATTATATAAATTAACAAAAATCTTATTTTGCAAATTGAAAAATGGAGTAATTTTATCAAGTTAGTGTATTGTCATCGGTCCTCGATAAATCTACAAAGTTTGAACGAAATTTGGCCGTTTAAAGTGGGAGGTCAAAATCGCGCCCAAAAGATTTGGTTGCAAACAAACATACAAACATACAGGTGAAGCTAATAATATAATAATAAAAAAATAATGATAAAATATAAATAATATTAAAATAATAATAATAATAATAAAATATAATGATAAATAATAATGAAGCTGATAAAAATCGTGTAAAAATTGAAATATTGTTAAACAATTTGTCACCAGCCGAAAAAAACGTTTACATACCTCAAAATAAAAAAATTTCAATTTTTCAAAATGTATTAATCGCAACTATTCCAAATTTCGTTCATATCCGAATTTAATTCTGGAATCTAATTCTGGAGCATGAAGCGTTTTTTCAATTTTTTAATTCGAATGGTTCAATTGCCCCGTGGTTCAATTGACTCTTTTCTCCCCTAAGACGAAAAATATTTTTGTTTTATCTTCTTTTCATATTTTTTTCTATACTGTTTGGAGGAATGATTTTATAACAATAATTTTTTTTTTTTTTTTTCAGTTATCCGCAGAATTTTGAAAAATATATTTTATTACACAAAATGGGTAAACCTGAAGATGATAAAAACAAAGAATCTTCAGTCGTAGATTCTTCCTCGTTTGACCATGACTTAGAAATGACGAAAAGTAAAATGTCTAATAAATTAATATTCTATGTCAATGGTAAAGAGGTGAGGTTTTAATAAATTTTTAATAATTTATATTTTTATATAATTATATATTTACATTTTTTTAATAAATTATATGAGAATTAATTTAGCAGCTATTTATTAATTTTTAGAATTTTTTAACAAATAAATTATCGCAAAAATAAATGAGAAAAAAAAATTGACATTTAGAAATTTTAAAAAATTATAAATGCAATTTTTTACAAATAGTTTTTCAAATAAGATTTATTTGTTAAATAAAATTAAAAAATTATCAAGTGGCTGCTAACTTTAATGATAACTCATATGCGATATTTTTTTGATAAAGAAGATAAATTTTAATGTAATTAAGATCTTTACATTCTTTTTATTCACACAGATCATTTAATTAATAACTTATATTGTATTAAATTAATATAAATGTCTTTTTGTTTTAGATAGAAGATAGTGATGTAAATCCTGAATGGACCCTTCTGCATTATCTTCGTAACAAATGTATGTAAATGTATTTTCTATATATCATCTCTTGACAAAAAGTTCATTAATAATAATTTTTTTTATTTTCTACAAAGTAAAATTAAGCGGAACCAAATTAGGATGTGCAGAAGGTGGTTGCGGCGCTTGTACTGTAATGGTATCAAGAATTGACCGAAAAACAAGAAAAATAGTGTATCCTTTTATTTAAAAATTATATTTCTTCTCTATTAATTATTTCATTTTATTAAATTATTTCTTTAATAATAAATCAGTCATTTAGCTGTGAATGCATGTCTTGCTCCAGTGTGTAGCATGCATGGAATGGCCGTAACTACAGTAGAAGGTATTGGAAGTACAAGAACAAAGCTCCATCCAGTTCAAGAACGAATTGCTAAAGCTCATGGATCACAATGCGGTTTTTGCACGCCTGGAATAGTAATGTCAATGTATGCTCTTTTACGTACAATACCTAAGCCATCAATGCATGATTTGGAGGTCGCGTTTCAAGGTAAAATTTTATTATTAGTAATTTGGATGTCACTAAGGGTGTAGTCTAGTTCGTCGGCTAAAAAAATAGGCGATTCTTGGGAATTTTTCGTGAGCTTGCTATGAAAGATATGTTTGTGAAAGTCGTTAAATAAATTAAGCCTTGAATCTTAAAAAATAAAATTTTTTTTATTAATTTTTTCCAGTTTTTTTACAAAAGATTCGTACTTGAACGGAATAAAAAAACTGAAGTGGTTTGACAGTGGCTACAAAATAGACTATTAATATTAATTTTGAACAATTGTTATTAATTTTAAGTAACCAAAACCAAAAAAAATTGAGAAAAATTTCGTTTGCTGTTATTTAAAAAAAAAAAAAAAATTAATGAAAATCAATTTTTTCATACGATGGCAGTCTATTTTGTATTTATGTGTAGAATATGTTATTGAAATTTCAGAAAGATCGGCCCACAGGTTCCGAAGAAATCGTGTCGGCCGTCCTTTAGATAAAAAATCAATAAATAAATGCGAGCCTTGGCCCGGAACAGTTAACACACATCCGGGAGTACATAGATACATATATATTCGAAAAATGTAAAAAATAAAAAATCGAATTTTCGAAAATGATCAACTAGACTACACGCTTAATAATTTTTAACTACATATGTCGCGTTACTAATACTAAAAGGGCGCATCTCAACATCTACGCTCTTTTGACTCTGCAAAAAAATTTTTTTCACTCCACCTATGCTAAAAATGTTTATAACATTTAGATCTGTAAGAAAAGTGAATAAAAAATTTTTTTTTGTATCCGCCCTTTTGGCTCTAAGACGAAAAAATTCTAAAGCCAAAAGGGCGTATCATTTCTTTTAATAATAATTAATTATTAGCCTTAATAAAAAAAAGAAAAGTTATAACACTAGTAAAAATAATGACTCTTCTTCTACTCATTTTATTTGAAGAGAATATGTATTTGATTAAAGAAGAAACTAAAATATTAATTTAGCTAGGCACTGCTCCGCTCCCGTCTTCATTATCATTATCTTTTGCTTCTGAAAGTAAAAAATAATAAATATATATTGCTTGTAAATCTAAACTTTGAAAAAATACTTTAATTTGATATGATTATGATAACAGATTTCATTACACTTATCAATGGAGACATGATTATTGGGTCAATGGAAATGAAAATTTTGTAATTGAGTCAAATACATTTTTCTTCAAATAGAATGTTACTGTTATTTTGTTTTTTTTTTTTTTTAATTTAATTAAATCCATATTTTTTTTTAAATAAATTGAATTGAAAAGTCATTATTTTTACCGGTGTTGTAACTTTTTTTTTTACAGCTAATAATTAATTATGAATAAAAAAAAATGATACGCCCTTTTGGCTTTCAAATTTTTTTGTCTTAGAGCCAAAAGGGCGTATACAAAAAAAAATTTTTTTACTCACTTTTCTTACAGATCTAAATGTTATAAACATTTTTAGATTGGTTGGAGAAAAAAAATTTTTTTTATACGCTCTTTTGGCATTAGTAACGCGATGTAATAATAAAGTAAATAAATGTTTCAGGTAATCTTTGTCGTTGTACTGGATATCGACCTATCATCGAAGGTTTCCGGACCTTCACAGAAGAATGGGAACAGTCTCAACTTGATAACAAAATAAATAAAACCGAAAATTCGTGTGGACAAGTATGTGCAATGGGAGAAGCTTGTTGTAAAAAAGCCTTCACTTCAGAAGTATCACCAGAAATATTCAGTGCAAGTGAATTTAAACCATATGATGAGACACAAGAAGTAATATTTCCACCAAAATTAAAACTGTGTGATGATTTAGATAAAGAGTACCTTGTTATTAAAGGTAAAGAAGTAACATGGTATCGGCCAACAAAATTGAAAGAACTTCTTCTTTTGAAACAAAAATATCCGAGCGCTAAAATAATAGTAGGAAATACTGAAGTTGGCGTTGAAGTTAAGTTCAAACATTGCATCTATCCGGTTTTGATCCAATCTACACAAATAAAAGAGTTACGAGAGATAACAGTGACTGGAAATTCATTGAAAGTTGGTTCCAGTGTAACTTTGATGGAACTCGAAGAAGCTATGAGAGATCATATATCAATACATCCAGAGTACAAAACTCGAATATTTTCTGAAGCGATTAAAATGTTGCACTGGTTTGCAGGTAAACAAATTCGTAACGTTGCAGCTATTGGGGGAAATATTATGACCGGAAGCCCAATATCGGACATGGTACCAGTATTAATGGCCGCTAGAACTAAGCTAAATGTTTGCAGCTTAGATGGTTTTCGTCAAATTCTGCTGGACCACACATTTTTCACAGGATACCGTCGAAATGTAATCAAGCCTGAAGAAATTTTAGTATCGCTGGAAATTCCATTTACTGAAAAATCTCAGTACTTTATAGCTTACAAGCAAGCTAAACGAAGAGATGATGATATTGCAATTGTAAACATGGCGCTTAATGTCATTTTCAAAGCAAATTCCAATGAAATTCTGGAGATTCATTTAGCTTATGGAGGTATGGCGCCTACAACAAAATTAGCTATAAAAACAACCAAAAATATGATTGGAAAAAAATGGAACTCTGAATTATTAGAATCAACTTACCAGTCTCTAGTTGATGAGTTTCCATTACCTGACGACGTTCCCGGTGGAATGGTAAATTATCGTCGTTCTTTGACATTGAGTTTATTCTTCAAAGGATTTATCCATATTTTAAAACAATTACAAATTGATTTACCTCATATCAATCAAACTCCTCTCCCAAAAAAACTACAATCTGCTTCTGATACATTCGACTACAAGCCACCTAAAAGTTCACAGTATTTCCAAGTTGTCCCTAAAGATCAAAGTGACAAAGATTTAATTGGTCGACCTATTGTTCATGCAAGTGCATTTAAGCAAGTAACTGGAGAAGCTGTTTATTGTGACGATATTCCTCACATCGACGGTGAATTATACTTGGCATTAGTGATGACAACAAAAGCTCATGCTAAAATAGTTCACATTGATGCGTCTAAAGCACTAGCTATTGATGGAGTGGTTACTTTTTTCAGCGCCAAAGATATTCCAGAGCACAATCGCTGGGTTGGACCTGTTAATCATGATGAAGAAGTGTTTGTTTCGGAAAAAGTAACCAGCCAAGGCCAAAGTATTGGAGCTATTGTTGCCGTAGATCAAATTACAGCTCAAAAAGCTGCACGAGCAGTAATTATTGAGTACGAAGAATTGGAACCAATTCTTGTAAGCATTGAAGATGCTATTGAAGCTAAATCATTCTTACCTACTACACCAAAGAGCATCAAGCAAGGAGATGCTAATCGAGCTTTCAGTGAATCAGACCACATATTGGAAGGTGAAGTAAAAATAGGTGGACAAGAACATTTTTACTTAGAAACTCATGCAACTCTTGCAGTCCCAAAAGAAACTGATGAACTAGAAGTTTATTGCTCAACTCAGCATCCATCAGAAATTCAAAAACTTATTGCTCATGTTTTAGGTATTTCTATGAGTCATGTTAATGTAAGAGTTAAACGTTTAGGCGGTGGTTTTGGCGGTAAAGAATCACGAGGCATGCTTGTTGCATTACCAGTGGCATTAGCTGCTTACAATCTACGTAAGCCTGTACGCTGTATGTTAGATCGTGATGAAGATATGATGATCAGTGGTCAAAGACATCCGTTTATGTTTCAATATAAAGTTGGTTTCACCAAAGAAGGATTAATAAAAGTCGTTGAAATAAATATTTATAATAATGGCGGATATTCCGAGGATCTGTCGGTACCTGTATTGGAAAGATCGATGTTTCATTGTGAAAATGCCTATAAATTTCCGGTAACTCACGTAACTGGTTATGCTTGCAGAACAAATTTGCCATCAAATACTGCTTTCCGTGGGTTTGGTGGTCCTCAAGGTATGTTCGTAGCTGAAAATATCATTTGGGATGTTGCTAATTATCTTGGAATAGAACCAGAAATTGTGTCAAAAATTAATTTGTACAAAGAAAATGACGTAACTCATTACAATCAACCATTGATTCGGTGTCCATTGCAAAGATGTTGGCAGCAATGTATCGAATCGTCGAATTATCACGAACGCTATGCAGCTGTAGAAAAATTCAATCAAGAAAATCGGTATCGGAAGAGAGGAATATCAGTTATACCTACTAAATTTGGTGTTTCATTTACAGCATTGTTTCTGAACCAAGCAGGCGCTCTGGTTCATATTTACAATGATGGTTCTGTTTTAATAAGCCACGGCGGAACTGAAATGGGCCAGGGGCTTCACACAAAAATGATCCAAGTTGCTAGTCGCTTGCTTAAAATAGATCCAGATAAAATTCACATTTCTGAAACAGCTACTGACAAAGTACCAAATACATCATCAACTGCAGCAAGTGTTGGATCCGATTTGAATGGAATGGCTATTATTGATGCCTGTAACAAAATAATATCACGTATTAAACCTATTATTGATGCTAATCCATCAGATACTTGGGAACAATGGATATCAAAAGCTTACTTTGAACGAATTAGTCTCTCAGCTACTGGATTCTATCGTACTCCTGACATTGGATTTTCATTTGATACTTTGTCGGGAATACCATTCAATTATTTTACTTACGGTGTCGCTTGCAGTGAAGTTGAAATTGATTGTTTGACGGGTGATCATCAAGTTTTACGCACAGACATAGTTATGGATTTGGGTGATAGTTTAAATCCTGCAATAGACATCGGTCAAGTTGAAGGCGGCTTTATTCAAGGGCTCGGTTTGTTTACTCTGGAAGAGCTTATTTTTTCTCCAACCGGAACACTGTACAGCAGAGGTCCTGGAGCTTATAAAATCCCTGGATTCACAGACATTCCACAGGAATTTAATGTCTCTCTTTTGAGAGATGCGCCTAACCCGAGAGCTGTATTTTCATCAAAAGCTGTCGGAGAACCTCCATTATTTTTAGCTTCTTCTGTATTTTTTGCTATTAAAAATGCTATACAATCAGCTCGGAAAGAAACAAATAACAGCAGTTTGTTTAGACTCGATTCACCTGCTACAGCTGCGCGTATTCGAGTCGCTTGTGTTGATGACTTTACTGAAAAGGTAAGCATTCGATACTCTTTATATTTAAACAATATAAAGATTAATCTAATCCTCGAGGTTCATAATCAATTAATTTACTTTTATTTTCTGTTGCAGTTTCCTACAGCAGACATTACAAAAGCTTGGAATAAAATTCCATAAATTAAAAAACTATTCAATGTTAATTAATTATATTTGTAATTATAATCAAAGTATATACATTACTTACAAATTATTGAATAAATTTATTATAAATAATTCTACATACTGCTTATCCCAGACTTTTCAACAGTTTCTAATAAATTTATCAAATTTGTTTCAAATAATTCACATCTTATCGGCATATCCAAAGAATAAAATGGATTCTTTAATGCGTAATCTGCATAGAGTTCATAAACACGCTTTGTGAGAATTTCCATACCGGGTTGAGACGGTTCAGCAACTACCATAAATTTAACGCCAGTCAGAGTTTGAAAACAGTAGAGTCTAAATGTGTCGGCTTCTAGTATTTCAATACCAGAGCAACGAGGCTCTGGACTTAATTGACTAGCTATTGCGAATAATGGATAAAACATTGATGCTAAGAAAATCTTCTCATTCGTTGTCATTTTTGCTCGACCGAACTTCAATGTTAATGGAAAGTTTTCAGGCTGTTCAAATAAATTAAATACATCTCGGCCGTCTTCGAGTTCTTTTCCTGCCACAGGACTTCCATTTACTGATATCAAGACGTGTCCCACTGAAATTAAAAAAAAAAAAGTATATTAATGACACCAAAATTAACTGACTAGCAAATGTTTTTAAAAAATTGGATTTATAACTTTTTAGAACTTCTAAAGATGGAAATGCGTAAATAAACTTTTCTTATTATAATTTATTTGTTGAAAAAATTGTAAATTTATCAGATGTCTCAATTTCAGTACCATAAATTGATATTTTAAATTATAAAAAATTAAAAAAACAAATAATGACTTTTTGACAGATTTTATGAAAATTAACTTAGTAAATAGTTGATAATTTTAAGAATTTTTGTAATTAATAAATTATGGCAAAAAAAATTGACACTTAGAAATTTTAAAAAACTAAAAATGCTATTTTTTTTAAATAATTTTTTGGAAAAAATTTGTTTGTTAAAAAATTTTAAAAATTCTCTAGTGACTGCTAACTTTAATGTCATCAGATTTTACTTAACAAGAAGTCAAAAATTGCCAAAAAAACTTTTCTAATTATGATTTACTTGTTGAAAAAATTATAAAATTTATCAGATGTCTCTCAATTTCAGTACCATAAATTGATATTTTAAATTATAAAAAATTAAAAAAACAAAAAATGACTTTTTGACAGATTTTATGAAAATTAACTTAGCAGATAGTTGATAATTTTAAAAATTTTTGTAACAAATAAATTATGGCAAAAGAAAATTTATAAAAAAAATTGACATCTAGAAATTTTAAAAAACTACAAATGCAATTTTTTAAAAATAATTTTTAAGAGCAAATTTGTTTGTTAAAAAAAATTGTCAAGTGACAGCTAACTTTAATGTCATATTTTTTAATTGTTATTGATTTGTTATAATAATTTAAAAAATTGACAGCTGTCATCTAATTTCAGTATCATAAAAAAAGATATGTAATTTTACAAATAAATAAAATGTAAGAGTAAAATAAAAACGAGTAAATTTTACCATTAATTCCATCTCGTTGACTAAAAGCAACAACAACTTTTTTATTTTCATATGTTAATTTTAAATCTAATGGATATGAAAAACTTTGTTCGTTTTCAATTTTCGGAACATTGTGGTCATGGTTAAAAATTAAACCACCGGACTTGGAGACGATGTAAACACCATATATAACCATGATTATTGTTTTTTCAACAAGTTCGAATCATGAACACGTATTAAACAATTTACTTTTAAGCTTAGTGATTATCTAAAAAAAAAAAATAATTTTTATTTAAAATAAATAAACTCAATCAAATATCAACTAGAAATAATTGACACAAAACAAAATATTATTTCTCTTACTCAATAGCTATTTAATCTACTTAATACATACAATAAATATTTGACATCTGGTCATATCAGTATAGGTATAGAAACACTCGTCAACTGTAGTCATGTAAAGAGAAATAGGCTAAGAGATGGCGTTAGTTGGTCAATTGAAAAAAAATTCTTGTGAGATTGTAATACACAACACCCGAATAATAAAGAGGAAAATTAATACAAAACCACAGTAAAGCAAGATTGAATACAATAATTATGACCTGTAGAATAAAAATTTTAATAATACTGAAGTTAGCGGTCAGCTGTCAATTTAAAAAATTTTTTTAACAAATCAATTAAAATAAAAAAATATGACATTAAAGTTAGCTGTCACTTTCACAATTGTTTTAATTTTTTTTTTAAAATAAATTATAGCAAAAAAAAATTATTACAAAAATGAACTTGTAGAAATTTTTATAAATTAAAAATGCAATTTTTTTAAAATAATTTTTTAGAACAAATTTTTTTGTGGAAGAAAATTAAAAAATTATCAAGTGACAGCTAACTTTTGTGTCATTAAAAAAATGCTTATAAAAATTTTCACTTGTAATTTTTATCAATTTTCACATCTGAAACTTTTTAATTAAATTTTTTTTTTTAATAATTTAATTGCTACAAAATTCTAAAAAAATTTTTAATGTCTGTCAACTTCAGTGTTATAAATTTTAGAGTTAACTCGCAGTAATGCACCAAATACTAGAAAAATTGTATTCTGTAATTTGATGATTAATTTCCTCAACAAATAGTTTTTATTAGTAGCCTTTATTAAGTTTAAAGGTAAGATAGAACATAATTAGTTTAATATAAAATTTGAACTATAACATATGTTTTCACAAAAATAACTTGAAATAAATAATTTTTACTTCATAAATTGTAACAGGTAATAAGTCTACGGAAGAAATGAGACCAAAAAATATTGATACATTAATAGTCGAATGTTATGGATCAATTACTTCGTACACAGCAGTTAATAATAAAAAAGTAAAAAACAAAAAACGGTTTATTTTTCAAGAAAAATTGTCAAGTGTCTTTTAACTTCAACCTCATTAAAAAAATCTAATACATCATGTCAATTGATCATTTTCTTTGCAAATGACTTTACGTCAAAAATTAACTTGAATAATTTGTTTATTAGAGAGTTTTAATGCTGCGAAGGATTTATAAATAGTGAAATGGAAGTTACTAATTACTGTGTGTACACAGTAATTAATAAAATGATGAAAAAATCGAATGCCTTATGTTAATTAATTATTTTCTTTGCAAATAACTTTACGCTACAAATTATATCGGAAAATTGGCCTATAAAAAAATTATTGTCATGCAATATTAGTACATAAACTGTTGTTTTCTGTGTCAGCCATTTTAATCTCTACTTATTAGCCTGAACTTGAAATAAAGAAACAAAAAGTCACTAAAACAATTCTTCTTCTTACATGAAAATTTACTCTTAGAGAATGTGAAGCCATTTGCGGACATTACCGTCAACTAACAATCACAATAAGAACGATTAGACGCCTTTAGTCTAAATAGCGTCATAATTTTTATAATTTACAATTAATGAATATTATAAATTATTAAAAGTAATTTTTACTTTAAAAATACAAATTGAAGAAAGACAAAAGGTAAAATTCTATTTTTTATGTTAACAATGCACAGAAAACAAAAGATTATATTAAAGTAATTGTTTACATCTAAAAAATTGTTGTGCAAATATAACCATCTTTTTTTTTTTTTTTTTTTTTTTTTTTTTTTTTTTTTTTTTTTTTTTTTAAATGATAATTTATCATTTTTTTTTCTTAAAAATACAGTCTAGCAGTAGGGTAAAGGCTTCAAATGTTGTCCACTTAAGATAAAATGAACATCATTAGATTATTTGTAAATTTATTGAAAGACTTTCTGAGCTGAAATGAGTGTTATGCTTTTTTTTTAAGCAATGAGGATAAAAAGAACTAGTACATTTTAATTTCAAGTATCCAATAAAGACAAATAAATTGTTTTGTTTTTAAGTTGAAGCTTGAATTATTCTACGTAAGATAGATATAATTTTGAAATAATTTAATAATATAAAAATAACATTTTACATGAACAAAGTCTACAAAATTCCAATGATATTAAATTTTAGGGTCGGGTACTTTTTATCCAGTTTGCCTTCCAGGGATTAACTTACAAAACTCTAATAAGGTAAAAGACCCCATTAGTGGCACTTTTTCTTTCAATGAAAAAAATGTTCTATTTGGAATAAAAATTAAAAATTTTTTTGATCTAAAAGTCTTAAAGATTAGAAATAATATATTTATTATTGAAATTTATGATTTCATTAATTGAATAAGTGCCAAAATTAAAGAAAGTGTCAGTAATGGGGTCTCCGCCACTAATTGGGTCTTTTGGCCTACTTTTGTTTATAAAATATATAATAATAAACATTAAATTATAATAAATGACATGTAAAAAATATAAACTAAATTTTCTCTACAAATAACATCAATATTTACAAAGTAAAATGGTAAATTTTAAACGCAACGCTAAAAATGAAACTGTAATTATTAACATGCTTGGACTGGTAAAATGTACATTCTAAGAGTAGAATTTTTACTGTTTCAAATGTTGAATTCTTCTTGAGTGAGACCCCCTTCTCCTCATAGTATGGACTATATATTAAAATGGCAATTTTTACTGTTTGAAACTGTAATTTTTTAAGATAAGAGAGTCGTTGTTTACTATAGTGACAGCTACTAATCACTTATTTTCGATATTAAATTATAAATTGTGGCTTTTACATTTTTTACATTAAATTCCGTAATATTTATATTTTCGCCACCACGATGTCTGCTTTACTGTTTGAAACTATAAAAATTAACCGGAATCCGAGTGAATTATACAGTTTATTTTTTTCCGTGTAATTTTCCCAACTTTCTGACATTCTCACACAAATTTATATTTTTTTTTTATTATAACAACCGCATATATTTATGTATATGTGCAAATTTTTATTTCAAGTATAATTAAAAATTAATAATTACGTACTAAATATGAAATTAAACTACTAGATTTTTTAAAATCAAGTTGTCATGCTACTTAGTCAATATTTGGTTCCTTTACTCCAGTCTAGCATCTAATTCCATCATCAAAATATTGAAAATTTGATTAAATATTGATGGATTTGGATATTGAAAACTTTTTGCAAAATTAATTTACATCAATTTTGTACTCTAAATTTCTAATTATAATATTTATTATTTTTTTTTATAGAAAATTAAAAAATGGGGAAGAAAAAAGAAAATGCGAGCAACCCACAACGAATTTATGAAAATGGAGATCGAAAATATTCCATGATTACCACTAAAAGAAGTTATCACGACAAAAATATTCTGCATTACTATCAAGTTGAGATTCGTCTCGGCAATCAAAAAAACAAGTACATATTGTATCGTACTTGGGGTACTTACAACTCTCATATCAAGTACGAAAAGAGAAAATACTGGTCTTTAACGACTTGTATAGTTAAATTTGACTTATTTGTATCGAAAAAAATAAAGAGACAAATTTTTGGAGCTCTTAACGCCAATTATCAGCCTTGTAAAGTACAATTTCCTATACAGTGCTTATTAAAAGATATTTTGGACTTAAATATTATAGAGAAAATTTTAAAGATTTATGACATTAATCACGAATTGTCGTCAGCTCCAGAATATTTCAAAAGTACATTAGTAATGAACTTTTTGAATGATGATATCAAGTTTAAGCTTGTCAATAAGAGTGACAAAAATTTATTTCGTGACCCAATAAACGTTTATTATAAAAATTTGCATACTACGATTGAAATTTTAGATAAAAAAAGCAAACGGTTTAAAATAATTGAGAAGTATGTCAACAATACACATGCTAGTACACATGATCATTATTCAATTAAGATTGACAATGTTTTTCTTGTTCAATCTCATGACATCAAGAAATACAAAAAAAATTTGCACAACAAAAAACTACTGTGGCATGGTACAAAAAGTACCAAAATTTCTTCTATTTTAGCCAACGGTTTCCAATTACCCGACCCATCAGAACGCGGCTTGATGTTTGGGCCCGGTATTTATTTTAGTAATTGCGTATCAAAGGCTGCTAATTACTGCAACACTGATGCTAAAGTTTCTAATGGAGTATTGTTGCTCTGTGAAATAGCTCTTGGAAATATGTTAGAGAAGTATAGAGCACAAAATGATCTGATAAAATTGCCTGATGGCAAGCATTCAGTTTTCGGCAGAGGAGTTCTGACGCCGGAGCCAAATGAAGTGAAAATAATCTCTCAGGATGTTAAAGTTCCCTATGGAAAGTTGATTACAGTTGATGTGGGTCGTAATGCTAAATTACTTCATGATGAATTTATTGTTTATGATGCTAATCAGATTAAAATTCGTTACTTACTAACGGTTAATTTTGAGTACGTTTAAGAAATGAATTATTTTTTTTTTTAAACAATATGACATCTGTTACATTTTTGTTTCTTCTTTCTATGATTAAATGTATATTTCGTTTTTATTTTGCATTATCTAACATACTCATAAAATCTAATTTGTGACGTTAATGATAATCTAGACGCTGTATTACCTATATTACCTTTTCGTCAACTTTTGAGGTGTACAAAATGAAATTATTTTGATGTTTTTTGATCCGAATATCGCAGTTATTTTTTCGAAATCCCGGGCCATCAATTGTATATAACCATTTGTTTAAAAAATAATTTTTTGACAAAATTTACTCGCATAAAATTTTCCTGACGTTAATAGTTTCTAAGTTATGAATTTTTGAAAATCGAAATTCTCGATTTTCACAAACTTTGATGATTAATTACATATAAATAAATCATGTAATACTAGGTTTTATTTGCATGATCGTAAAGAAGACTATTCAAAGTTTTTATTAAAACAATAATATCCTGTTGTAATTTGTATTAAATAAAAAAAATGTGATTAAAGTTATTGCATTTATTGAGTAACTGCATGCGCCGTCGAGTCAAGCGAATTACTCAATAAAAACAATAACTTTGAACATTTTTTTTTTTTTTATTTAATACAAATTACAACAGGGTATTATTGTTTTAATAAAAACTTTGAATATTCTTCTTTACGATCATGCAAATAAAACTTAGTATTACATTATTTATTTATATGTAATTAATCATCATAGTTTGTGAAAATCGAGAATTTTGATTTTCAAAAATTCATAACTTAAAAACTATTAACGTTAAGAAAATTTTATGAGAGAAACTTTCGTCTTCAAATTGCCCAAAATATTAAAAAAAAAAAAAAATAACCAATCCCCAAAAAATTATTTTTTAAGCAAATGGTTATAAACAATTGATGGCCCTCAAAAGTTTATGAAAAGGTAATACAGCGTCTAGACTACGATATTATAAACAGTGAAACAATTTTTTGATGTGTTCATGTATTTCTTCAATTTGTTATCTAAATAAATTTATTCAAAATTAAATAATAATCATAATCTCTGCCTAAATCTAACTCTTCGCAAACATCTGAAAAGAAATAATCTTCTTCATCATTATAGTATAGTCCTACTCCGTGTTAATCTATATCATATTGTTCCTCTTAGTTTTTGTCGTCGTTGTTTGATCCTTCTCATTCTACACAACCATTATTCTACTTAGAAATATCAACTTAATCTCCAGCAGAACTAGGTTCAACATCATCATCTTCTTGCTTCATTTCTTCACGAGAATCCGTGTTACTACTTCTTGAAGATCACAACTGACCGCAGAATGTTCATCTGATTTGTGCTTAGCAAACTGTTCTACAGGAACAGTATTTTGTTCACTAGTGGAAATGCTAATGTTAGTAGTTTTCTCTGAAGCTTGATCCATTACCGTTGCTTTTTTAATTTGCATATCTGAAAACAAACCAATCAGTAAAAATTTACAGACAACAATATTTGTAGATAATATTTTTAGAAATAATTAATGTATCAAAATTTTTTGATTTTTGCTGCTAAGTAAATTATTTTTTTAAAATTTTAATAGAGAAAATTTAATGATACTGAAATTAACAGACATCTGATGATTTTTAGAATTTTTTTTAACAAATTAATTACAACAAGAATAATTTATTTTTAAAATTTTATCTTTAAAAGATCTAAAAAATTATAAATGTGTCATTTTTTAATTAAAATGTATAATTGTCAAGTGTCTGCTGATTTTAGTGTCATGGAATTTACATACTTTTATATTTGTTAATTTTATTTTTTTACATTGTTGATGTTTTTTTATAACACCACATTAGCTGTTTGTTATTAATATTATTGTTTATAAATTTATTTAAAGTTCAACAAAATAACTCTCGAAATTTAGGAATTTAGAAATAATTCTCTAAAATTTTTTTATAAAAATTATCATACAAAAAAGTAGGTTTTTAATAATAGTTTTTCCACCGTTTTGTTCATAAGCTCTTACGTCAACAAGATGGCGTCAATATGATAAAATAATGAATAAATGCTTAAATATTTCAAATTTAATCAACGAAAGAGCAAGGAATACTCTTAAAAATTTTAGAAATTGCATTTTTAATTTAATAACTTTTATCAATCATTTTTTTATATTAAAAATAAAAATAAAAATATACTCATAATGCGCAAACTCTGTAAAATTAAGACCCAAATTCCTGGAAATTTTAGTTTAACGAAAAATAGATACTGAGTACAATTTCTCATATTTAGTAGATGAGTCATATGAGATTATTATTTAGTTGAGCGTCATACGTTGCATTCGTACGTACAGTTTGGAATTACAAGGACTTGCCACGTGCTTATTAATTTGCTAGTACCTTCTATATATATTTTTATACATAACTTTTAAAGAAGAAATATTCTACAGATTTAATTGAAAAAATGGTTTCGCGGTATTTGTTAGAGAGTGATAGCGATGAAGAAGCTACTCGCGAATCTCCAGAAGGTAATATTAATGAAGAAGCTACTCATGAATCTCCGGAAGGTTGTCATACTGAAGAAGCAACTCTTGAATTTAATGAAGATACTAAATCTCGTGAAGAAAAATCTCATCGTTCTCAAGATGACGATAAAAGTAATCAAGAAGAAATTCGAAACTCAGGAGAAGGGACTTCTAGTGAAGGTAAGCGCGCAATTCATAATATTCTAGAAGAAAGGACTAACGAGTATGTAAACATAATTTCAGAACCTCATCCTGAATATCCACCACAGAGTGCTGGAATTTTGAATCGTCGTGAATCAAGCTCTAGGCCTGAGAACGTTGCTGTACCCTCCAATCGCAGATATACTGTGAATTCACTAACCGGGAGTTCTGATCAAGAAGAAATCATGGTTCCTAACACTCCAGAAAGCGTAATCAATGGGCACGCAGATACTAATGGTAATTCTGATAATTGTGAAGATTCACTTGGTTTCGGTAATCAATTATGCTCTAATCTTGAAGACCTTAATCCGACTAGTTTATATGAAAATAGTCGGGACTCACATGCTGGTCCTTCCAATGGGAATGATAATGATAATAAGAATTCTCAAGAGGGTAATGTAGAAGCTTCTAATACCACTCGAGAAGATATTAATGAAGATACTCAAGACTCATCTCAAGACTTTTTTTGTAGTGAATCCATTAGTTTACTCTCTGAAAAAACTAGTAGTGACCGTTTAGAAAAAAATGATCAAGAATCCCTTCTTGAACAATCATCTCATACTCACTCTAGCTCTGAGAACGTTACTGATTCCAATGATAGTGATGATATTGATATTCAAGAAAGAAGAAATGATATAATCAATGCCGCTGAAGATGATAATGCCGTTCATAGAAGTTGGAATGAAAGAGCTACTTCAAGTGAAGGCGATGATAATGGAGATCAACCACAAACTCCTCGGGTCGTTGAATCTTCTTTTTTAATGAACTACGATTCACATTCTGAACGAAAACTTAATATTCAATCATTCCCTCAGCGTAACGTTCTCGATATCAAAAATTTTGTTAATATTTTCAGAAAATCTGACGGCTATGATATTAGTAATCCGAAAACTCCTGAACACGCTCTGACTCCATATATTAGATCCCCTGCTAGGTCTAATAAGAACGTTTCTGATCCCTCCGATCAGACTGATAGTGATTTTATTGATTTTCAAGGGAGAAATAGTGAGATGATTAATGTCGCTCAAAATGATAGTGCCAGTCAAGAAAGTTTGGATGAAACAGCTGCTACAAGAAAACGTGATACTGATAGTGATCGACCACCAAATCCTGAAGTTCTAGGAACTCCTGAGACTTCAGAAACTTCAGTAACTCCTGAGCCCCTAGAGACTCCCAAGTCTCCAGGAACTCCAAAAATTCCTAATACTCCAATAAATTCTGATATAGTTTCTGGTTTTTCTGATCACAGTGATCGTGATAATATTAATTTTCAAGAAAGTAGTAACGAGATAATTAATGATACTGAAGATGATAGTACTAGTGAAGAAAATTCGGATGAAAGGACTACGACAACAGAACGTGATGATGATAGTGATCGACCAGAAAGTTCTGAGAGCACTGAAGATCCTTATCCATTATTAACACCTCGTAAACGTAAATTACGCTCTAGATCTAACAAAGTTTTTGGTCCCCCTGATTACAGTGATAGTGATAATATTGATATTCAAGAAAGCAGTAATGAGATGATTAATGTCGCTCAAGAAGATGATGATAGAGATTTACCAGGAACTTCTAAGGCCTATAAAGATTCATATCAATTTAAATTTAAGACATCACCTCTTAAACGTAGAATGGTTGATAGAAATAGATCACTTCAAGAAAGTAGTAACGACATAATTAATGAAGCCAAAGATGATAGTACGAGTCAAGAAAATAATAATAAAATAACTACCACAAGAGAACGTGATAACGATGATAGTGATCAACGAGTAAACCTTGAACCCCGTGAATCTTTTTTCACGCAATTAGAACTTGTTCGTAAACGTAGAATAAGTGATAATCCTGAATTACGCTCTGGACTTGACAACGTTGCTGGTCCCTCTAGTCACAGTGATTATGATAATAATAATTTTTTAGCGAGTAGTAATACGATGATCAGTGTCGCTCAAGAAGATGATAATATCGGTGAAGAAAATATTAATGAAAGAGCTACTATAAGAGAAAGTGATATTGTTGATAGTAATCGACTAAAAACAACTTCTGAGAGCTCTGATGGTCCTTATCAATTATCACCTCGTAAACGTAGAACACTTGATTATAGCGGATTACGTTCTACATCTGTCATCGTTCCTGGTCCCTCTGATAGTGATAAGATTGATGTCGGTCAAGAAAATATGGATGAAAGAGCTATTATGACAAAATATGATACTGATAATAGTTATCGACCAGGAACTTCTAAGGATTCTATTTTTGATGTTCGAGTTCAAGACGATTCAACTGATTCTTCATCATCTTCTTCTTCTTAACATATTCCTGCGAAATAGAATAATTATCAAGGTAAGAAATAATAGTCATTAAATTTAGTTATTTTTATTAATATTTAATTAATTATTACAGAAAATTTTACACAACATACCAGTCATGTGCAATCTGAAGCCTAGAAGAAAAAGAAGAAACAAATAATTCATTCATCACTTCAAGTAAATGGTTTGAGACAACTAGAAAATTTTTTAATCAGACGATGTTATTAAGCTGATTAGGTATATTTTGTTTTATTTTTCATTTTGAAATTTTAAAGCTAAATTAATTGTCTATAATCGTGAATTACAATTTTAATCTAAAATAATAATACTATTAAATTTATTAATTAGGTATGTTCGATAATGCATGTGTGAATGAGTGAATGACTTTATTACTGATTGTAGATCCAATTTCAAGAACGATTTTATTTAAATGGGTAATTTTTTTTATATTTATAATTAACGATTTTTTGAATTGATGAATTGTAATAATTTAAATAAGAATTTTTAAATATAATTTTAATTAGGAATATTGAATTGCATTAAATTGTACAGAAAGCGATCATTTTTGTATGCATATTTTGGAATTTAGTAGTTTGGTAAAGTTTATGTACAATTTTTAAAATTTCAAAGAAGATAAATTGACTGACAAATTATTAATCAAAAATAATCATGTACTAACAGACAAAAAAATGAATAAAACAATTTTTTCAATTGGATAAAAATTTGAGTATGATTTTCAATAATTTTATAGAAAACTTAAACTATACTGTGGATACTTGTAAGAATTAGAATTAATAGCTTAACACATTTTCAGGAATTTTTATTTTACCTGAGTGCTAATGAGTTCTCAAAAATTTTATCGAAGATTTATTCAAGAATAGTTCTATAAGCTTTAATTTGTAGTGTAAAATATACTATATACTATTACTTATTCAAGTAAAATAACTAAAAGCTTGAAATTGTTTGCAGTTGATGATTATTTTATGTTGTTATTTTTTTTCTTTAAGCTTCTGGAAAAATTTAATTTTCCATTATTTAAAAGCAATATTTGTAAAAAAATTTTTAAGAATAATTGATTCATATTGATTATAATATATTCAATTTTTTTTTTTTTAGCAGATAATTTATTTATAAAAAAACTTAGTATGTCGTACAGGAAATTCTATCAACTCAAAATGTTTATTATTAATAACTATGTTTATGATATTGAAATCAGCCGACATTCAATAATTTTTTGATTTTTTTATGGAGTAGACTAGAACTGAAAAAAAAATTTTCTAAAAAGTTCTCTGATAGTTTTTTTAAATTTTTTACTTGAGAAAGTTTTTATTTTTTTTTTTTTTTGTAATCATGTTTTTATTAAGAAAAACCTGAGAATAAATTATCAAATGTCCAGTAATTTTACTTTTATCTTTATCTTTGTGCATTTCATTCCATCACACTATCTGTTTTCATAATTTAGAATTGTATACAATTATATTAATTCTTAAAATTGATCTTAATTAAAACTGTTATCATAAATCAGTAATTAAGCGCAAATTTTGCATGCTTTTGTTGAAACTTTTAATTTGTTTTCTAACTAACAATAATCTTTAAGTGTAAAGCTATAAAAAATTATATTTCTGCCGTCCTTTAACTCAAGCACCATTCTACCTAAGTCTTTCAGAGTAATAAAACTAAGGTCGAGTTACTATCGGAGTATTTATCGGCAGGGGGACAGCTGTACCAGTGCAGCCAGATCGTGGGTAGAACGGGTGGGGTAAGTTTTGCCGAAAAACTAGATGGGTAAAGCAGAGCGCGATTGCGGTGGATACTACATTGCTAGTAATAAATAACGGAAGGAGTCATATGAAACTAAGAAGGAAGTGCGAGGTTAAAAAAAAGAGATTGGCGTTGATGTAGCATGAACTAAAATTGATGGGAAAAGCCGATACATAGGTAATCTTACAAATGTTGAAGGAATTTACAAATAATAAAATATAGATAGCACTGCACGTACTGTAAAGCTGAAATAATTTTATTATATTGTTTTTGCGTTATAAGCTAGAGATACAATCGGTATCTGATAAAATAACAGAAGAAAAGGATTTAAATATTTAAAAAATTGTCTATGATGAATTTTTAAAATCTTGACAGGATTTTCATGAATTATACAGCGAAATATGATGAATTTTTAATAAATATTGAATAATTTAAGAACCGTACTATAAGTAACTACAAATTCTTCTCGACAAGGGTCACAGGGTTGTTGAAAAAGAATGCTAGTACGGTCTCAACGAAACTTCAATCATTAACTATAAAAAATTATTAAACTCTCTCCCGAGGATTAATTCGTAATTTTCTAATATTTGTTGGCATTTTTTAATAAATTAGTAAATATTTAACAACTGCATTCAAAGTATTTATATTCTTCTATTTACACGGGTCACACGGTTGAGAATAAAACTGCTAGGATACTTGGTATCCAAGTTCGAGATTGATCATAAAAAATGATCAAACTCTCTCCAGAAGATTAATTCCTAATTTTTTAATATTTAACGGCATTTTTTAAAAAATTAGTTAATATTTAACAACTGCATTCAAAGCGATTACATTTTTTCTATCCACACGGATCACACGGTTGTTAATAAAAGTGCTAGTACACGGTATCGAAGATTCGCTATTGATTATAAAAAATGATCAAACTCTCTCCAGAAGATTAATTCCTAATTTTTTAATATTTAACGGCATTTTTTAAAAAATTAGTTAATATTTAACAACTGCATTCAAAGTATTTATATTCTTCTATTTACACGGGTCACACGGTTGAGAATAAAACTGCTAGAATACTTGGTATCCAAGTTTGAGATTGATCATAAAAAATGATCAAACTCTCTCCAGAAGATTAATTCCTAATTTTTTAATATTCAACGGCATTTTCTAATAAATGAGTAAATATTTAACAACTGCATTCAAAGTATTTATATTCTTATATTTACACGGGTCACACGGGTGAGAATAAAACTGCTAGGATACTTGGTATCCAAGTTCGAGATTGAGCATAAAAAATGATCAAACGCTCTCCAGAAGATTAATTCATAATTTTTTAATATTCAACGGCATTTTTTAATAAATGAGTAAATATTTAACAACTGCATTCAAAGTATTTATATTCTTATATTTACACGGGTCACACGGGTGAGAATAAAACTGCTAGGATACTTGGTATCCAAGTTCGAGATTGATCATAAAAAATGATCAAACTCTCTCCAGAAGATTAATTCATAATTTTTTAATATTCAACGGCATTTTTTAATAAATGAGTACTCCTTCAGCTATAAGAAACTAAAAACAAGAAATTGTGACAATTAACAAGTTACTGATTGTAAGATCACACATTCTGGATGAATCATAGCCCCTTGAATCAAAGCGATTAGCTAGCTATATATAATAATCGATTATCAATAATTGATAACCAATTAAAAAACGGGATATAATTTATTCATGACCGTACAGTAAATTCTCACGTATCCGAATCATCGGTTAAAATTTATTAACTTTGTCTGGCGAGTATCTTATTTCTTTGATGCATTTCGTAGCATATATAATTTAGATGTACCTATATTATATAAAATTTTATTTTTCTGATCCGGATATTCGGAACTACAAAGTTAATTGCAAGATAAAATATGTCAGTATGACAGTTTTCTGACTATGAGAGTCATACTGTATAAGAATATTGTGTTTTTGGAAGCTTTATTTTATTCTATTACGTAATTTATCTGAAAGAGTCAGATATATGAATATATGCATATAAGGGCTTTAACACGATCGAAGCCGCGAGTAAAAGCTAGTTATTTTATATACTTTTGCTATAAAAGATTTTGTTTTTTCGAGTTTAATTTAATGTTAAAAAAATTTGTTTAGTTCCATCTAAGTTTTAATTATTCAACAACAAAAATTCTCAACTATTTACTATAAATCTTGCAACGTTGCAATTTCTTGTGAATATTTCAGTTAAAGTCAATTTTTTTTCAATATAACGCTAAGTAAATAAAAAGTTCAGATTTGAGAAAAAATTTAGATTAATAATAATTTAATTAGATAATAAAGAGCAATAATAATTCAGATAGTTTTTTTAATATTTAAAATTAATGTCAACATTCCCGAGATTCCCTCACACTGAAAAAAAAAAAATTCTTGACTGGAGTGTAAATTTTCTTCGCTCAAAAAAATATCAAAGAAGATTAAAAATTTCTCGAATGAAGTCAAAGTCTTTTGAGACAAGATTATTTTCTTGAGAAAATTTCTTCTTGCTCATAAATAACTTTTGTTTTGCTTAAAATTTTCCTGGCGCAAGGAGTTTGTTTTTTGTATGCAATAGCAAGAGTAACAGAAGATTAATATTGAAAAATGATCTAATTTACTAAATATTGATTTATAAAATTAAAAGATATAATTTTTTTGTGTTTAATTTGTTCGATGTTAGAAAAATTTGTTCAGTTCCATCAAAATTTTAATTATTAAACAACAAAAATACTCAAATATTTTTTATTAATCTTAACACGTTGCAAGTTAAATTTTCTTTATTAACAAAAATAGATTTGTTAGTGGGAAAAAGCCGCAATTTCTCATGACTAAGTCACTTAAAATCAATTTAAAAAAATATGGCGATAAATAACTAAAAATTTCAGGTCTGAGAATATATTTAGACAAATAAAATTTTAAACTTAACTCAAAAATAATCAGCAACAATGATTATGATATTTTTTTTAAATATTTTAAATAAAAGTCAGAATTAGGGGATTCCCTTGATGACAAAAGTATATCACTTACCTTGTGATGATTCAACCTTCAGCCGCCAACTT
>JZSA01003239.1:0-17134 GCA_000956155.1 Cotesia vestalis
TTTTTTTTTTTTTTAATTAATTACAAATTTTGTTTTTTATTAAAATTCACATTTCATTTAATTAATCAGTAGTTTTTATTCCAAGTTTTGAATTTTAATTTACTTAGTATTGATCTCTCTAAATTTTACCTCATGATTAATTAATTTTTTTTTTTAGGTCTTAAATGAGTACACTAAAGGACAATGTCCAGGATCCAGATTATGCTATCGCAGGACCGAGTCGTCAGCAAAAAACTTTTGAAGAAACTGGTAATTTTCTAGATTTATTCTCTAATTTTTATGACGCTGAAATTAAAAGACAGCTTTTAATTTTTTGAATTTTTTAAAAAATTTTAATGAAAAAATTCTGCACGTGGAAAATAAAAAAATTAAAAGTGTAATTTTTTTCGTAAAAAAATTAAAAAAATTGTCAGATTTCTGCAGATTTAAGTATCATTAATTTATTTGTTTTTAAGAAAAAAATTTAGCATTAGATTATTTCTTAAAAAATTTGGTAATTATTCACAAGTAAGGTCCACCCTATTTTTGGCCATATCTAAGTGAAAAATTAACATTTTATTCTGCTTGTTTTTACGGCGCATTTATTTAAAAGTTTGGAAAAATTTTGGCTCATTTTTTTGGATAAAATTTCCATTTCATCTTTTTTTGAATGAAAATGAAGTTAGCCGACATTTTAAAATTTTTAGAAATTTTTTTTTGAAAAAATTTTACTTAAAAAATTAAAAAAAAAATTGTCACATGTAAAAAACTTAAAAAACTATGAGTCCAATTTTTTATAAATATCTTTTGAGTTTTAAATTAATAAATAAAAATAATCAAAAATTTTTAGACGTCTGCTAACTTCAGTGTCATTTTTTTGATGTATTTTTTTTTTCAAGTATAAAAAAACAAACAATTAAAAAAAAAAAGACGAATTTATCAATTTTTTTGAAAATTTGTTAAAATTGTAAATATCAACTTTTTTTTTTTAAATTGTTTATTTTTTATGTATTTAAAAAAAAATATATATCAAAATTTTCGAAAAATAATTTCGTTAAAAAAAATGAAAATTAAAATGGTCCCCACTTGCAAATAATTACCAAAAATTTCAAGGGGTCAGCAGTGTTTAAATTTATAATTGGAGTAAAAAAATCCGCAGTAATACCTACACTTACCCTACCAAAAAAAAAAATTAAAAATTCTCAAAAATATTACTTATAATTTGTATTTAATTGAAAATTTATAATCTGTAAAAAGACGATCAAGTACCTCTAAAATTAAGCTACCGCCTAAAAATTGAATAAAAAAAATAATTGTAATTACACAAACCGGCAATTAATAAATTAATTTATTATTTCAGCTCTTATTAACAAGACAAAACGAATCAACACAATAATTGAGCGTGAGTTCGACAGATCAATCAACGAAAAAGAGAAAGAAATCTTGCTCATCAATGACCGGCTGCATGAGGCGATCAGAACGCTCAGCTTGTTGCGATACGCGATTATTTCCGAGTTTTATAACCGGAAAGAATGCCAGGGAGGTACAAACAGCGACTCAAAGCAAGCCAGAATCCACCCTGCGATAAAACAAATCGTGGGAAAGGCTCCTAGGAACCTGCGAAACCGAGGAACCGATGGTTTGAGCGCTAAAAGTGATTCTGGAGCGTCTACATCCAGCACTGAGCCGCTGAGCTCACAAAATGGCGTTCCGGGTCCTAGTCATCAAGATTCTCAGAACTTGGGTCAGAGTATTAATGGAATAAGTTCTAATCATCAAGTTCCAAGTGAAAATCATCAATCTTTGAGTGCTAATCATCAGAATCATCAAGATCTAGGTCAAAATCATCAATCTTTAAGTAATAATCATCAAAATCATCAAGTTCCAGGTCAGAATCATCAAGATCCAGGTCATAATCATCAAGTTCCAGGTCAGAATCATCAAGTTCCAAGTCAAAATCATCGAAATCATCAACATCTAGCATCTTATCAACATCCAGGCCTAAATACCAAATCTTTTCAAGCTCCAACCTCATCAACTACTAAAAATCCACCATCAAATCCTCTGAAGCGCAAGAACAACCAAGAACAAACCGAGAGTCTTCCAAAAAAACTCTGTCCAAACACCGAACCAGAATTCCAACGCGGTGATGGCTTCAGAGAAACCCGAGTGATCGCAATCGGCAACATTTCAACTCCAATTCCTCCAATGGACCGCAACGACGACAAGTACACCCACAAATGGCAAGTGTACGTCCGAGAGAAGGACAACGACAAAATCTCAGAGTACATCTCTAAAGTAATCTTCCAACTTCACCCTAGCTACAAGCCAAACGACGTCATAGAAGTAGATCGTGCTCCCTTCAACCTGGTTCGTCGTGGCTGGGGAAATTTTTCATTGAATGTGACGCTGATCTTCAAGAACAAATCAAATCTTCCTCGGGCTTTTGTTCACAATCTCACCTTGGACCATGTTACCGAAACTATTTATGCATTGAAAATTTTCCCTGTAAATTACTCGCTACCCAGTTACGAACCGGAAGAATCAAGCTCTGAAAATGAGATTGATATTAATGAGAACGGTGATGATACAGGTGGTGACAGTGATAATGAAACAGTGTTGACGTTAACGAGGAAGGAAGTTATGAGTAATATTTACTTGGAACATAGGTATGTTAATATTAATAGCATCGGAGAGTTCAATAAGACAATCAACCACGCGGGAATCAAGAGTATGAAGGATATTAATAGCAGAAATAACTCTTCTAGAAGTCTGAAACCTGGCTCAGGAGCTCTAGGCAGTGCCAGGAGCCAGGAAATGTCGTCAATCGTCAAAAGAAATCAGTCTAAATGTGTTAACGGTGATAAAACGAATATATTAATATCATCGAAGGCGGTCTGTCAGCCTTTGGAGATAAAAATTCCTGATATTAATGAAACTATGGCGAGCGCCGTGAAGCAAGTGCTTGTGTTCAACGACAAGCAAATTCCTCTGAACTTTAACAAAGAGAAAAAGCAGAATATTAACGGTAACGGGGTCAGTATTCTTAAGAAGAATGTTAATGGCAAAAATGGTATTACTATCAGCATAAATCCCGCGAAAAGCGTTATGCTGAACGTTCCTGACACCGAACCGGCGCTTAAAATCGTAACGGGGAAGAGGATGAAGCTTGTGGAGAAGAAGAAAAAAAATATTAACTACGGTTCGAGGTTAAGAGACTCTTTAATGGAGTTGAAGGAGACAGATGTGGAAAAAATAGTCAGTTTTTTGGCCAAACGGCTGCCTATAGTGACTCCAGAAGCTCAAGACGTCGAATTCAGAAAGAGTTTTCCGTATGTTTGTCAGACTCTCGAGGAGTTCCTGGGGTTCAATGTCGGGAAGCAAAGGTCTGTTGAGTGGTATCGCGCGAAAAAGATCAGGAACATGCTGAAATTTAAGGTTAGGGAGGAAGAAATTTGGACGACCAAGGAAATTCTGCTCTGGTGCAGGTTCCAGGGTTTCACGGCGATGAGGCCGCTGTTGAACTCGGTGAAAGGAGAAAAAGAGGAGGTTAACACTTGCACTGAGTCCAGGGAACTGGTCGAGTGGATCAGGAAAATGAAGTCGTCGGGAGAGGAGAAGGAGCAAGTTGACATTATTGATATTGAAGGTGATGATGATGATAAAGATGATGATGAGTCGGGGGAGGTTGAAGAAAAGAAAGGAGAGTTTGTGAGGTTAGAGATGAACGAGGAGGAGTCTAAGATGAACTTCTTTGTCAATGAAACTGCCCGCCAGGTGGGGGTCACTTTGGCTGAGGAAGAGATTGAAGAGGGGGTCAGAGATGCCGCTGCTAGTCGTGTTGTCGCTAAGGTAGGAATTATTGATGTTATTTTTTAGATGTACAGCGTTTTTTGAATACAAAAAAAGGAAAATTAAACTGTTTAATTTTTTAATTCTACTTTTAAGACAAATTTGAAAAAAAATTGAAATTACACTCAAATTAAAAATTTTTTCTTAATTCATTAACAATATTTAAATTATGATACACACGGAAAGATGACACTGGATATCATCCTAGATTATACTGAGTGAAAATTTTTTTTAGATAGTAGCTTGTATAATCCAGATTACAATGAGTATAATCCAGATTATAATGAGTATAATCTAGATTATAATGAGTATAATCTAGATTACAATGAGTATAATCCAGATTATAATGAGTATAATCCAGATATCACGCAGTATAATCTAGATTTTTCTAGTTACTATCTGAAATTTTTTTCACTACAGATATCACTGAGTATAATCTGAGATGATATTCAGTGTCATCTTGTTCTTTCCGTGCAACACTTATTTTCTTAAATTTGTTCAATTTTTCATAAAAAAAATTTTTTTTAATTGAATTCAACGTTGAAGTTTGGTGCCAATAATTTATAATTGATTATTTTCAGGCTGTCGAATGTCTACTGGAGAACTTGCTGCGGTCTTCCTTATCAAAGGCCTGGGAGAGGAATAATTTAAAGTGTCCAGATGTAATTACAATAAATGATGTACGTAATGCTATCCGCCAACGAGAGGAATTTGACATTTTTACTAACTCTGGACTTGGAACCATTCAATGATGATTCCAAATTAAATTGTTTTATATTTTTTCACGACTGCCAACTAATATAATCCTAATTCTAATAATTTGGGTCAATTGGTCATACATTGATCAATATACCCGAAGACTGATTCACGTTATTTATTTACCCGCCGACACGAAGTTTTTTTTTTTTTTTTATTTATATTATTAAGAATTTAGTAATTTCTAAGAAATTACTCAACTGTATTTAATTTTATATTTAAATATTTCAGTGTATTACGCTTTTTAAGTACAAGACGTTTTATATTTTGTATAAAAAAAAAATGTTAATTTATGTAATAAATATTGACATATTTACGTAGCCTCTTTTTCAGTTTTTAATTTTTAAAACATCCATTTTTCATTTTATTTTAATTTAAGACATGAAAAAATTTGCTTATACTGAAGTTTTTAATAAAAACTTTATATATTTTCTATACAACCTACATACTCGTTTTTAACCACCCGAATTTAAGTAAAAAAAAAAAAAAATAATGAAATTTGGTGTTTTTTTAAAAAAAAATTATCAATGACCAAAATCAGTTTCTCTACACCGATAATAATTACAAAACAAAGATTGTATGTGTACTATGAAGTCTGAGTTTAATCACAAAAGCAAATGCGATATTACGTAATTTACAGGTACGTCAAAATAATTAAAATCAATGCTCAGTAAGTAAAATAAAAAAAATCTAATAGTCAACTCTCTTTTAGCCTCTTGTGTGCGGCTTTTGTAATAAGAGGAGCGGAGATTACAAAAAAACCTGAATCAAAAGCCAAACGATCAGTCCTAACGTCAAAATTGAAACCTATTAATTCTTACGACGACCTTACCGACAATGAAGGAAGCCTGGCTAAGGGGAATCCCTGGTACTTTAACCCTAACAGCGATTCTAGACCTAAGATGGCGCCTCGCGTCAATGACTACCAGCCCGCGGATGAATCTCTGGCGAAAGCCAAACGGGATTACCAACTTTACCCACTTGCGAAAGAATTGTACGTTCTGAGGAACCACCCAGCGTTCCGAGAGGTCAAAAATCGGGATGTTAGGCGCATGAGCCCAACATCGGCGATTTTGGGCTTCAAAGCTCATTTGCATCATGATGTTGGTGACATTGGAAGATCTTTTGTCCACAGGCCGACCAAGAAGGACCTGGAGAACGAGGAGTACCAGAATCCACTCCAGCTTCTAGACGACGCTGATGATCAGGACGTAAATCAGTTGCCTGTTCAGCTGCTGGATGACGTTGATAAGGTAGACCGCGGACCAATCCGCAGACAGTATTCAGACCTGGGCTACGACGAAGGCTACCTAGACAAGGACCAGATGGAACACTACCTGGCTATGAATCGAAAGCCGTTAGAGTTTGACAAAAGCTTCCGAAGATACTTTAACTCTGAACGGCTTGATAATCTTGACTACTTAGATAAGTATTCCAAAGCGATGGATCGTCTGGGACGCAACTCTCTGGTGTTGGACGATGCGGCGAATGGAGGTACATCAAGGGATGGAGCGGATAATGGTGAAGGTAGGTCCAAGTCTTTAGCAATGGCGATTGAACCGCTGAATGGACAACTTCAGCAGCTGGTGGATTCGGTCCAGCAGATCAACGAGCAGCTGAGGGAGCAGGAAAAGCGAGAAGTTAAGGGCAAGGAATCCAGAAGGAAGCGGCAAGTTTCTGATGATGACTGTAAAGATTACTTGAACGTTGAAGCGGATGTTCAACATCCGTTGGAGCAGACGGTGACTTGCACTTGCTACCGGGTTGATGA
Source organism: Cotesia vestalis (assembly GCA_000956155.1). NCBI lineage: Eukaryota > Metazoa > Arthropoda > Insecta > Hymenoptera > Braconidae > Cotesia > Cotesia vestalis. Next base: position 6,359 of record JZSA01003239.1, read on the forward strand.
AACTAGTCCAGGTGGTAGTACTAAGTCTGTTCCTGGCGCTACTTCTACAACGCAAGCTACTACGGGTATAGACGCGATTTTAGGAGGAATCCACTCGATATTGCCGAGTACGCTAAGTCCCGAGACATCTACCAGCTGTCCAGTGATACAAAATGTTCATGTTGAAGAAGTAATGGACGCTGGTGGAAGAACTAACTGTTCTTACAGATTCTTGAGAACTAATGATGTGAAATTGTTGGAAATGCTATTACCGGTTGTAATGATTCAGAACGTGACGGCAGAGGGCATCATGGTGAAAGTTCCTAGCCGCAGGGAGAGGTTTGTCAGCTTGGAAGGTGGAAATATTGACGAGAGTCTCAAGAAATTGGGAAAGGAACGGCGTTGGGGCTTGAAGCTAAAGAACCGGCTCAGAAACGCTGACAATAAAAGATGGAGCATCAGGCTGAATTTACCAGGTGTACAACAGCTTAAAAATTCAGTTAAGAGGAAGGCTGAGGAGAAACAGAATGATGGAGAACTGTTGAATACGTACTTGGAGATGCTGGACAAGGAAGAGGAGCAAGAGATGGAGGATTATGAGGAAGGAAAGAAGGAAAAAAGGTCGCTGGAGGATAAAGTTCAGAAGAAGTTGAGTGGAAGTCAAAATCGGGGGGTCAAAGTTGGAAGGCGGCTGATGGCAGTGGAAGAAGATGAGGAGGAAGATAATAAAGAGAAGGAAGATAAGAAAAATGAAAAGAAGATTCCTATTGGTTTGGCTATTTTGAAAATCAGCGATGTTACAATTCCAGATCCTTTTGATCTATTGAAGAAGAGTGAGACTAACGAGAAGAATAAGACGGATATAGCTAAAGGAAAGCTGGCGCCGTTTAGAATACCTGGGATTCATGAGCTCGCGAAAGTGGCGAAAGAGAAGATGAAGATCAAGAACACCAAGAATGCTCCTAGTACGGAATTTCCGACTGTAACTATTGGAGATCCTATGGATATGCTGGAGGAAGAGGTGGAAAAAGAAAAAACGAAAGAAGAGAAGGGTGGTAAGGCTAAAAGTTCAGGATCGGGAAGTGTTTTTGAGTTTATGAAGAATAAAAAAATTCCTGGTCCTTTTGAATTGGCTAAAGCCGCCAAAGCGAGAAAAGAAAAAGAGAAAGAGAAAGAAAAAGAAAAGGAGAAAGAAAAGACGACTTCACAGAAACCCGAACGTAGTGTAAGGTACAAAAGATTCGGAAAGAAAGACCCAACAGATTATTACATGCTGGATCTGACCCAAACAGGAGACTCTGATTTAGGAGACTTCAACCTACCCGGTATGCCTGCAGTTTCTAACTACATTGAAGATGAGCCTTCGACGGAGTATTTGGCGTATACTCTGCCGGACTTTGATGTAAACAAAGAATCTGATCACTCTGATTTGAACTCAGAGCAGACGACCCCGATGTTCATGGACGATCCTACCGTGTCTATGTTGACGATCTACCCTGACACTGAGTTAGCTCCTGAAACTAGTAAGCCGCGGTTGAACACATCTATTTTGAGGCACGAGGATGTTGAGACGGAAGATTCTAATTTGCTAGAAGTTACAGAAATGATTCCAAGTATGAGGAAAACTAATCCTGCTGTTTTGGAAACAGAGACGTCCATTTTGCTGGAGTTGGAGATTGGACTCATGACTGGAGCTCCAACAAATCAGACTACGGTAGGAACAACTATGTCTAGTACTACTACTAGTACTATGTCTAGTACTACTGCTAGTACTATTAGTTCTACTACTGATGCAATCGTTGGATTAACGAAAGAAAATGACACTGCGGGATTCATTGAATGCATGTCAGCTACTGAATCTTCTACGGAATCAACGACAACTGAGTCAACTTTAGGGACTAATGCCACAGAGACTGAAACCAGCAAAACAACAGAAACAGAGACTACGACTCCTGAAACAACTAGCACAACTGAAACGACCAGCACAACTTTGATGACAACTTCGACTACCGTAACAACAACAAGAAGTAGATGCGAAATCTCTAAAGAAGAACTTATAAAACAGCGTGAAAAGCTGGATAAACTCATCAAAGATCTAGTTGATAAGGAAAGAAAGTTGGATGATGAAGAGGACGAAGCACGAAAGCTTATGCGAACCTGGGAAGACCAAAGAGAACGATGTGGATTTCTTTGGGATCTCTTCTTTCCTAGACCACCTCCAAGACCTAGACCAACTAAACCTACCAGAAGACCACCCACGACTATTGGTAGGTCATCTACAATGACTACTCCAGTCTCACCAATTGAAGCGACTAACAGTACTATCAGTAAAGCTGAAGAAGAAAAAGAGGTGACAACCGTTTCTGCTTCACAGCTGACTGAAAGAGAAACATCAACAACTGAAGGAAGTACTTCAAGAACAGAGTCTCCAAGTCCCAGCCCTGAGACTGCTACTCAGCTGACAGAAATAGAAACATTCCCAACTGAAGAAAGTACTTCAAAAGCAGAGTATTCAAGTCCCAGCACCAAGACTGTTTCTCAGCTGATTGAATCAGAAACATCGCCTACTGAAGGAAGAACTTTAAGAACAGAGTCTCCAAGTCCTAGCACAGAAACTGTTTCTCAGCTGACTGAAACAGAAACATCACCTACCGAAGAAAGTTCTTCAAAGACAGAGTCTCCAATTTTCAGCACAGAGACTGTTTCTCAGCTGCTTGAAACAGAAACATCGCCAACCGAAGGAAGAACTTTGAGAACAGAGTCTTCAAGTCCTAGCACAGAAACTGTTTCTCAGTTGACTGAAACAGAGACATCTCCTACCGAAGGAAGTACTTCAACAGCAGAGTCTCCAAGTTTCAGCACAGAATTTGTTTCATCAAGAACATCAACATCGGTGACTCAACAAACGTCGTCAACTGAAAAATCGACAACAACGGAGCATTTTTTATCATCGATCACAAACGTCGAAAGTTCTGCATCTGTAAAAGAGTCACCAAGTTCAATATTGCCAACTTCAACAAATACTCCTAGTTCATCTTCATCGCAGACGACGAGTGGAACTAGTGAAAATTTGACAGAGTCTACGTCAGAAATGGTTTTAACTTCAATTGCTCAATCATCAACAACAGAATCTACGGCGTCTTCGAGTTCTAGTTTCTCAACATCTGTTCCGACAACTTCAACTGGTGAATCTTTGGTAACTTCTACAATCAGTGAAGCTGCTGTAAGCTCAACAGAATTTTCTACGTCGGAAGAAACTGGTAGTAAAGAAAGTTCTACTGTTTCTCCTCAATCTTCAGTAACTACGGAAGCATCTTCACTTGAATCGACTGGACTCTCATCAACATCTTTAGAACAGTCGACGACATCTTCAACTTATGAGACTACAAGCGCCACTGAATCGTCGACAGTTGCAGAATCTGCATCTTCTGCTGTAGAACAGTCGACAATATCTTCAACATCTTTGACTACAAGTGAGATTGAATCGTCTTCAGCTCCAGAATCTTCGTCAGTGTCTGTAGAACAGTCGACACAATCTTCAACATCTTTAACTACAAGTGAGATTGAATCGTCATCAGCTGCGACATCTGTATCATCCTCTGTAGAACAGTCGGCACAATCTTCAAGTCTTGAAGCTACAAATGCAATTGAATCTTCTACAGCTGCAGAATCTACATCAATCGCTGCAGAACAGTCGACAGTATCTTCAATTCTTCAGACTACAAATGCGACTGCATCTTCCACGCCTGCAACATCTACATCAATCGTTGCAGAATATTCGACGACCTTTTCAACGCTGGAAACTACAAATGCGACTGAATCTCCAACAGCGGAAGCATCTACATCAATTGCTGTCGAACAGTCGACACAATCTTCAACACCTTCGGCTACAAGTGCGATTGAATCGTCTTCGACTCCAGAATCTACATCAGTTGGTGCGGAACAGTCAACACAATCTTCAACATCTTCGACTACAAGTGCGATTGAATCGTCTTCGACTCCAGAATCTACATCAGTTGGTGCGGAACAGTCAACACAATCTTCAACATCTTCGACTACAAGTGCGATTGAATCGTCTTCAGCTGCGACATCTATAGCATCCTCTGTAGAACAATCATCACAATCTTCAAGTCTTGAAGCTACAAGTGCGACTGAATCTTCTACAACTGTAGAATCTACATCAATTGCTGCAGAACAATCGACAATATCTTCAACATCCACGACAACCAATGCGATTGAATCTTCATCAGCGGCAACATATACATCAATTGCTGTAGAACAGTCAATGGAATCTACAACTGAGTCAATATCTACAACTGAGAGTGAAACTGAACCGTCAATAATGCAAGCTACATCAGCTGTTGATGAAATTGAAACTACAACTAGAGGCAAGGTCAAAGGCAAGGCCAAAGGCAATTTCTTTTGGTTCCCGCATACAAATCTCGTTACTCAAGCTCAGTCCAAACCTGAACGTTTGACTAAAACTACAACACTGGTGTCTTCAACCGTTAACGCTGCTGAAACTTCAACCGCTAACGCTGCTGAATCTCCAACCGCTAACGGTGCTGAATCTTCAACCGCTAACGCTGCTGAATCTTCAACCGCTAACGCTGCTGAATCTCCAACCGCTAACGCTGCTGAATCTTCAACGGCTAATGCTGCTGAATCTCCAACAGTGGAAACTAGTCAATCATCAGGAGAACAAGCTGAGACTTCAGAACTAACTTCTTCAACATCAAACGAAGCTCCTGGATCATTATTCTGGTTTCCAGAGACTAGCATAGTCACTGAAGTTTCTACAGATGCTGAGAGTTTAACTAAATCTATACCTGAAATTTTATCCTCTTTAGATACTGAGTCGTCTACAATTGAAGCCACTAATTCCTCAGAACAAACTGAAACCGTAGCATCTAGTTCTTCGAGCACATCAGAGAATATTGCATCATCAGCAGTGACATCAGCGTCTTCGGAAACTAGCCAATCTTCCAAGAGTGTCGCAACATCTGTATCGTCTCCAAGCTCTACTCAATTTTCACAGTCAACTTCACAACAAACTACTTCTCCAATCGCTTCAACACCATCTGTAGGATTTACGTCATCTGTCAGTCTCACTGCTTCTACTGCAGCTTTGAATGATACAATTCTACAAATGACTGGACCCCCAGGGTCATCAACAACTGGAATGCAAGGACCTGAAGACATCTTGGAAGATAAACTTGAAGAACTGGAAAAAGAAGTAGATGAACGCGAGCAAGAAGTTGGTGAACTTGAGAATCTACTGGAAAATCAAGAAGAGGAGTTTGAAAAGAAAACAGAAGAGTTGGAAGACTTGATAAAGGCATCGACTGTGAAGAAGTACACACTTCCAAGTGACCTTGAAAGCAGCAGTACTCTATCTCCTGAAGGAGTTCAGATTGAAAGTGAAGATTCTCGATACGTTTACGATCCTGAAGAAGAAGTTTGGCGTGAAAAGCTGGATATTGTGGATCCTGAATACAACCAGACTTCCATGGAGTATGAAGACTGCACGAGCACGACATTGAATTCAGAAGATGCGAGTCAGGAGACTCGTAGGGAACGAAAACTTCTGGCTATGCCTCCTAACTCTGTAATGGAGTCAAAAGATTCTGATCTTAAGGATAAAACGATCAAACTGACTGTTCCATCCTTTGTGCTCAAAGATAACGAATGGGTTAACCAAGACCAAGACCAAAATCTTCCTGAGCCAGTCATACCGAGAGACTTTCAAGGTTACACTCGAGTCTATCAGCAGTGGTACAAAGTTCCTCAGAGAAGCTTTACGCCGCGCAAGCATGTTACCAAGCAATCCTATCAAGAAATGAGTAAAATGATCGATGACTTTGAAAACCGACGACACCTTGAATCAGAAAGCGGACCAACTAAGCCGACTATTTCTGCTGATAAAAAACCAGATTACCGAAGGCAAAAACGGGATGATGATTACTATGGAGATTGTGATGAAGATGACTACAGTGATGATGATGATTATGAACCTGACCCAATCATTCCTAAACGAGCAAAGAAATCCAGAAAGCATGATTCTAGAGTAAATCTCAAGAAAGCAGAGATTGCCATGCTGGAAGACGAGAACGACGAATTGATCAAGAAGGAGCAGTTGTTGAAGCAAATTCAAGAAGCATTGCAAATATCAAAGCATGAATTACGTCGGGTGAAGTCTTCTATTCTAAGTAATGCAATGCGAAAACGGGCTAAGCGTGACATTGGCTTAAACGGAACATCTAGTTCGCTTGTTACCGGGACTTTGAATAGTTCTCTTGTTACTGAGAGTGATACTGCTTCGGGTGTAATTGAGACTTCCAACTCTTCTCATGTTTTTGAGAACTCCAGTACTGTTGGTGTCTTTAAGACCTCTAACACTTTCAATATTTCTGGAACCTTTGGTACTTCCACAACTCCAATGCCATCGCCAACAGGATTGAGCAGCTTCCCAGTAACTGCAACCAATGATACCAAAAACTACGTAACACGCAAGTCCAGTTATACTGTGCAAGTGGTCCATCTAGTCTATGACGATGACTTAGAAGGTCACAAAGTGAAACTAGTGAGTCCAAGTCAAGAAGATTTGGTAATCGATGAAGGTCTAGTTACTTCAGAAGAAACTATTCCGAGCACCACAGAATCAACTACTGAGACTAGTGAAGAATCGACGACTTCGTCAACTATGTGTCCGCCTTGCGGACAAACTGCTTCAATGCCCTGGCCGACTGAAGCTCCTAACAAGTATCACATTGGAGGTACCCAGTCTTGGCATAAGGAAATTCCAGCTCCTTGTGTCCCGGTTAGAGTCGAGAAACGTAGATCTGAACTGCGTGATGGATTCATGGAAAATTTGAGAAAAAACTTGGAACGGCAGCTCGAAAAGTCGGTTCTATCGGGCAAGAACAGCTGGAAGTTTAAATTTGGGCTAAACAGTTCAGATGATCGTGACTTGTTAAAAGAAACCATGAAAGAGTTCAATATTTCTAAGACAGAAACTTCTACGGAGTTTTCAGTAGATGCTCTAAAAAGATGCTTGGAAACTTCCAAGAACTATCGTGCTAGCAAAAGTTACAAGTCCGATAACGATAGTATCTCAATTCTGAAACTAGGCGGCCCAGAATTGGAAGAGTCGAATGAATTGATGTCCCCATCAGAGTTCTATTGCATCTACAAGTACGGCTTTTCACAAAATGGCGATTCTGTACCACGCAGGCATCTTCTTGCGGTGAATCATGGGCCGGTAAAGTCTAGGTCTACTGGCAAATCATTGAAGAAGACTTCGAAGCATCGGGTATCGAAAAAAGAAAACAAACACAAGTTGAAGAAATCGGTTGGCAAAAAGAAGAAATTGGGAAGCCAGAAATCTGCTAAGCGTAGCATCTTGGATAACATCAAGCGAGCCTTCAATCACATGATAGGCAACGATGCGACAACTTCTCCACCAGTACGAGTTGCCAAACAGTCCTTCAAACCAAAGCCATATCGGACAAAAGCTTATCACGTGTCTTCTAAATTATATGGACGAAAAAAAGGTAAAACCCCAAAACACAGGATTCTGTTTCGTAAATCCGTGGCCAAAAAGCCTCAGAGGAAGCACAAATATAAGAAATTTTGGGTTAAAATTGATCCGAAAGACGTGAGACCTAGAGAAATTAGAGAGTCGAAAGAACCGGAATTGCGTAAGGATAAGCATGATCGTCAAAACGACAAGAAGAAAATTCATGCAGGAGTACCCAGTGGTCTTGATAGCAGCAAGCTTGGAGTCACTGAGAAGATCTTGATCTACGTGACTAAAATAAAGAACTCCGGAAACAGCAGTCACGCGGTCAAGTCGAAGAGACATCGTAAATCAACCCTCAGTGACTTGGATTTCGAAGACTTGTACAAGGACAAGAATCTGAACCGTCTAATCTCCAGCTTTGCTGACCGAGTGGTCGAATCTGTTGAAGGATCTTCCAGATCTCTTCGGGAATTGGATCCACGTTTGAGAGTGAAAGTTATGAAAGGTTCATCTGCTTATAGAAATCCTGAAGATTTTGATAGTTCAGATTCCGAGTTTACTATCGACATGTCAGATATGAACGCCGATTCTGACACCAAGTACTTAAAGCGCTCGGATAAAAATCTAGTTTCACGATTAGTCGGAAAATCTGCTAGAAAAATGAATTTAGAGGATGACTTTGGCAAGAAACGCAACAATTGGATCAGAGAAGTCAAGCGAAACGAAATAGTTCGGAAACTTAGACATAGATTGCTGTCAGAATTAGAAAAGCGCATGGAGTCTGAGAAAATGAAAGACTTGAAGAAAAACGTGGAGTATGATAGCGCCAGTTTCGATGAGCCCATTAGGAGGATCGATAAACTGGGAGAGAAGTTCAAAATAATGTACGCGATGCACAACAGTCCGAGGCAAGCTGTCAAAAGCTTTAGACGCAAAAGAAATGACGCCAGTTCATTGCTAGAGGGCGTTTACTTTGACAACCAGAAGGATAAGAAGCTTATGAAGGCGCTGATTGATCAAATCTTTGATGTCCAACGTGGAGTTAACACCACTCTGCAGATCATAAAACGACGGCTAGCTTCTCCATCAGATTTTGATTCCATGCGTGATCGAAGGCTGGTAAAAAAATCTGCCAAGAAAGTTAAGAAAAAAGCTCCGAAGAAGAAAGCTAAAAAAAGCGTTGGTCATAAGAAGAAGTTAAAGTCTAGATATGACGCAGGTCATATGGAGGAATTGAGAAATGATATCGAGCAAATTTTGAAGGAAGATACCAAAAGGAAGAAAAGAAACCTAGAAGGGTTTAAAAAACGAAAGATTCTTTCCGTGGCGTATGACTACGACGAAGATGATCATTTTGATAACACGGAAGAAACTGAAGTCAAGATTAGGAATGTCAAAATAAAGTTCAAGGACAAACAGCCCAAAGAGGTTAGGAAAGAACGGAGTAGCAAGCAGAACATCAAGCAGAAATCTCGTAAGAGGAATCTTCCGGCTAACAATGATGTTGATTGTGTGAATTGTATCTGTGACCTGGAAGCTAGCATTCTGACTTTCAAGAGCATGGTATCCGAGAGACACAACCTGCTGGACAGAATCGCGAGTTTCAAGTGCAAAAAGTTTGTAGACATAGGAGACAAATTAGAGCTTGCGCCATCTAGGGTCATCGAGGAGATTTATCCTTCGCAGAAGAGCCTTGCGCAGGCTAAGGGGCTCAAGTACATCCAGCTGACGGACTTGGAGAAAGTTTTGCAGGCTGGAGAAGGCGTAGGCCGCGGTTAGTAAATTCTGAGGTTAACTTAAGATTTGTTGGCTTATTTTCTTGTTTCAGACCACGAGATTCTGTCTTTCCCGGGCATAGATTTAGTGATTCCTTGTAACAGAGAGGGTGGGTTCAACTGGATGCTGAGTATCAGCAAGCCTAACTATACTTGGACTCGGCAAGATGACATTCCAGTCTCTGGTATGTTATTCAGCTGCTTTGGTTCTGTTCCTTAGTAATTTTTAACTATTTTAGGGACGGTCCATAAAAACGGGAACCTGGAACTCAATAGTCTGAGTATCCAAGATGCAGGAAACTACTCTTGTACTCTAACCTACGTGGATCCAGACAACGAAGAAGTAGTCAAGCACATCTACAAACATGTCATTCAAGTAGTTACGCTTCCGCGTTACTCTTTGCGCGGAGGTAACCGCTACCGGGTTGGTAACTGTGATGAAGAAGCTTTAGAGATTCTAGCGACTTATTTGCCCCAGAAGTTTAATGGAATTCTATGCAAGCGCCATCTTTGTGACACGTTTATCTTCGCTCCGCAGTGTAACGACCACGAAGCTACGATCAAAGTCCTGGTTACTCTTTCTTCTTTGTCCAAGACTGTGCCGTTTTTGTCTAAGTGTGGTCTCAGGTGCCACAAAGCTATCCAAGACAAACTGATTTTGTTGCTGAGCCAGAATCTTAGCACTATCTTGACTAAGAACAGTGAGTAGTATTTCACAGTTGCCAAGATTTTGCATTTGTTCCAGACAGTCTTTGTTGGAGTTTTAACGACAGTTGTTTTTAGATTGTCCCAAGGGGGACGTCAAATATTGGAGCCCATTTCCAGAGCCAGGTTCCAGAGAAAGAAAGACCATCATGAAGTTTTTGCCCGTGGCGCTGGTGTCGGGCTTCTGGTTGGCTGCCCTGCAGGTTATGGGCTTAGTTCTATTAATTGTGGTAACTTTTGAAGTTTATCTTTAAGAAATTACTTCTTCTTGATCAAAAATTGATCATTCAATTTGTAAATTATTGCTTTTAGTTCCTTGCTCACCAGGGTTTCACAGCCAGGATTTGTCACCGCAATGTCAGAGGTGTCCAGTAGGATCCTACCAACCTAATTTAGGATCTAGAGTTTGTAGGCTATGCACTAACCCGTTTATTGATGGATGTTATGATATGGTGATTATTTATTTGATTTACATGGATGATTTTTTATTTTCTACTGGTTTTCATGAACGAAATTTATTTTTAGCTATGGACTTCGCCGATAACTCTGGGTACTTTTTCTCTAGTTATGATTATTTTGGTTATTGGGCTGATTCTTTGCATAACAATATCCTGCGTACGGAAAGACAAAGACAGGGACAAATGTTTGATAATTAACAACGAATCACGAAAGCCGTTAATAAGCCAAGATCGTACTTGGAGGAAAAAAGTTGATTATAAAAATGGGAAAAGTGAACGACCTTTTGTTTATGGTGTTGATGTAAGTTTTTTTTTTTTTTTTTTTTTTTTTTTTTTG